>UXGD01005783.1:0-13741 GCA_900474315.1 Torymus auratus
ATTTTGATGAGAATACGAGTATGTCCTTCGTTTACTATAAAGAATAGTAATTTTTAGTACAAAATTTTTCTCCGTGTCAGTTAAAAACTGCTATACTTGACAATAAACCTATAGATTGTAATATATTTTAAAATGATACTGTTGAGGTCGCAGATGATATCGTGCGTGAGTCGATTTGAGAGATTTCGTAAAAGCAATTACACTGCGCACGGCACACGCTACATACATTTATCTGAAAATCACACATATTTTTCAGCCGAAATTCGGCAAAAACAACTCATTTGTTATACGCCGCGCCAAAACACTTGAATTATCAGTGACGGTGCGGACGAATCGCACGCTCACACCTCGGGGGTCGCCGCCGCCGCCGCGGCAATCGTCTCCGAAATCCGCGGAGCAAACAAGCATAAATCTTATCGGCGCAGGAACGATTCGAAATGAAAAATAAGAGTGCAGTGTGCACACGAGAGAAAACGGTGGAACGGCGATATTGACTTGCGTGAATTATTGGTTTTCTGTTAAAAGGTTTTATTTAGGCGTAACCCCAGGTGCGGTGTTAATTTTTATAAAAACTCTCTAACTCAGGGGTATTTTTTTGTCTTCAATTTTGTAGTGGCAGCTAGGATTTTAAAATACGATTTTGGCATAATAACATTATCGATAAGCATATTTTTAAGGGATCGTTTAAACGAAACGGATAAACTATATAAAATTAAATCCGATAATTATAAAATACTATTGAATATTGTATAAACAAAAGAAACTGGATCTCAGTATAAATCAATAGATGACCCAAATAATGCAATTATTAACTCAGTGATTAATGATTGCCATAAACCTTGATAAACCCAAGAGCAAAAGATGTACACACCAAGAAAAGATTGGATTACAAAAAACGTATTAACGTAATGAATGTCTAAAAAAAATTTTGAAAATATTAAAAAAAATTTTAATATTTTAAATTGTTAAAACTATTAGCAAAAAAGGATTAAGATTTCGTTTAAACGTACATTATCGCGTCTATTATGCAGAAATCGAATTTTAAAATCTTGCAAAGCTACCACTAGTCCAACATTGAAGGCAAAAAAACGCCCCTGAGTTAGAGGGTTTTTGAAACCTTCGCCGAGTTGATGGGTTATTCCTCTCAGCCGTCGATATAGTACTAAAATTAATGTACCTAGGTATAGTACTAAATTTTGGATTATTTCAGCTAAATTTTGTATTTTTCATCATAAATTCCTAATGCAGCTAGGATCTAAAATAATAAATGAGATATTTTTAAATAAAGAGATGATGTCAATGACATTCTTATTTTATGGAAAAAGTACGTAGGTATTATTTGAAATATTTTTCAAACCTTCTCGCAGTTCTCGCGCGCTCTGGCTCATTTCATACTGTGGGGCTTATCCCATGGCGCCATCTTTTCCTATTATATGGATGTTTCTCCTCTAGTCTTCTTCCGTTTATTAGCTTTGTTACCTTCTAGGATGCACGCGATGTCGGTAACACAACACCCGTCTATATCTACTGATGTCACAACCTCTCCGTGTAAAAATTGTTCACCTTTATGCGAAATGTAGGATTAGAAAAATACATTTTTTTTAAAGCTGTTATCAATTTTAACTTCTACTTACAACATAATTTTGTATCTATTTTTATCTTGCTCAATTACTTTGTTTTGATGCAGTCTTGTTTATTTATTAAAATTTTTAATATCCAAATAGAAATGCTTATTACATTGCTCCATACTTTGATAAAGTTTATATTTCACTTTCCCACCGATATCTCACAAATCTAAAATTTGAGTTTTTCAAAATCTTACTGGCAAGTAACTGTCTCTCTAATTGAAGTAAACGTAATGTCTAATGCCTCAATCCTAAATCGTGATCAAAATCGGAAAAGCCTAACATACCACACAATAAAGGAGTATTTTACAATAATCTTGTAATATTTGAACGGATAAATAAATATACATATGTTATAAAAATATCATACAGTTTCGTTTTCAATTTCTAGGATCTGTTATATTGTCAAAAACTAAATTATAAACTTACAAAAAGCAACGTTTTACTTAATAGTGCATTTATACAATGATCCCTGTCATAATACAATATTCAAAATCCTCTTTATATAACATTATATTATTAATATAAATTGGCATGCGGTGCAAATAAAATGTCATTTATCGGATTAAAATCTGTTATATTATTCGTATTGCATATAATTATGTAAGTATATACAATGTATACATCTTGTAACAAGGGCTACATTTATGCCTGTTTGTTGTTATAAAAAAATAAATAAATAAGTATAAATATTATAAAAAAATATAAATAGATCAATATCAATATGCACATCCCAGTGGACGCGGAATGACGGCGACTGCAGTTCTTTCATCTCCGGTGCTGAAGCACAGCTAGTCGTGCTTCGTATAGCTGGAACAGAGCAGGTTATCCATACCAAGGCGAAAGACAATCTAGTGGTCCCTTATACTTCCGTACATGAGCTGTCTTGTCACACGCAGTCTTCCAGCGACATTAGCAGCGGATTCACGTACTCGAAGCCATCGAATTCCGTCTGATCGATACGGCCGATCACAACCCTGTGGAATAACAACAAGACGCAAGTTAGCGATACTTTAGTTGAGTATAAAAGTATATCTTTACAACTTTATAATATTTAAATAATATGATGGTTATTTTAAAAAAGTAACGCCTATCATCAATATACTGTGTTTTTTTGTGTACCATTATGTTTGCAGCTATCGCGACGACAGTCAAACAGAAGCAAACGAACTGTAACTAAGTAAGTATTCGCTCTTATTTGAATTCAGACAAGCTGTGCGTGGGTAGAATAACTCGACCGAAATTCGCGGGCATGAAAGAAAAATCGCGAAGCAAGGGCCATCATTTTACAGACCGCGTCGAGAGATAGAGACCGCAGATATATAAATCTCAATACAAAACGATTGTAAAATAAGCGTATATAGAACAAGAGAAGTAGGTAACTTACGGATCGTCGGGCGTGAGGTGGACGGGCTCGTCTGTGAATTCGGGCGGGAAGTTGGCTAGATCCCAGTCGTTCTCGAGCCGCGGCTTGTACGGCGGCGTGACCTGTTTCTGCTCCAGCTGCAATGCACAAACACACACACACACACACTCGTCGTATATAATGTCGTATATACTCGTCGTTATATGCATAAAAGGTGAAGTATAATTCGATTTGAAATGCTACCGGGGTGCGCGCACGGTGAGGTGGAAAATGGCTAAATCACGACGGAAATGCATTTAAAAAATGCACGCGTTGACGTGTGTGATATGCGAATGGAATTTTCACCAAGTTTCTTATTTGGCTGTGTTAATTTTAATTATACAATTTTATACTTTATCTTTTAACTCTATATGTATTTATTAATCTATTTTAGATGAAGAAATTTCATAAAAAGTTTTTATTGAATTACTGCATTTTCCACGTCCACGAGCAGATAGCTATACTTCCATCCGAGAAAGCAGCATGAGAATTGACAATTCCTTACCGTCTCCCAATCTATGGCTTTGAAGAACGGATGCGTCATTATCTCCACGAAGGCGTTCGGGCTTGCGTGCTTACTGCATCCCAACCTGTCCTTCGGTTCTTTGCATAAAAATCCCTTCAGCACCGACGCCGCTTTTACCGACAAAGATCTCGGTACACGAATAGTCTTCTGCAGGATCACTTGGAAGAGGTAATCCTCGGTGTTCTGATCGGGGTTCTCGGAGGCGTTTGCGATGTCGAAGGGACTGCGCCCGGCCAGCATTTCGTAGAGAAGGACACCCAGTGCCCACCAGTCGACGGAGAAGCTGTAGTCTTCGCCGCGCAGGATCTCCGGAGCTATGTAGTTGGGCGTGCCGCAGAAGGTAGCGGTGGTGTCGCCATCGCGGATGCCCTCTTTGCACATGCCGTAGTCCGTGAGTTTGACGTGACCGTCGTGATCGAGAAGCACGTTGTCGAGCTTCAAATCACGGTAGATTATGCCTGAAGGTAGAATAAATGGAAATTAGTTGATGTTGATGAAAGCTGGATTATTAAATGGGCTTATTAAATGTTCATTGCTGATATTCTAACTGAGCGAACTATTGAATTTTTTGAGTTTGGAATAGCCCATACACTTCATTCGTTCGAAAATGCTAAAAAATTCGATTATAAGTACTTTCAAACAAATTTTTATATTAATTTGATTACCTATAATCTAATCAACTCACCCTTTGTATGTAGAAAATTGAGGGCCAAGCTAATTTCTGCCGCGTAAAATCTCGCGTGCTCCTCCGGTAATCTTCGCTGCCTCTGCATATGGAACATGAGATCGCCTCCTCTCACGAACTCAATTACAAAGAACAGTCTGGAGGGAGTCTGAAAGCACGAGTGAAGCCCTACCAGAAACGGATGATTCGAGGCGGTCTCAAATACATGCTTCTCCGTCTGCACCCAGTCAATATCCTCATCGTCCGTCACCAGCGCCTTCTTGATCACCTTCATCGCGTAGGTGCGCTTCGTTGCCTTGAGCTCGACCATGAGGACCTTGGCGTAGGAGCCTCGACCGATGACGCGAACCAGCTCAAAGTCATTCAGGCTGTACTGGTTCGAGCCGCTCGATGCACCGCCCAGCTCGTCCAGGGCTAGCTCCTCGCCTCTGGCATCGCTCATCGCACCTGGAACATTGAAATAAACATTGTTTCAAATTTATTTGGACTGCTCATTAAACAAGCCTAGCGCATAATATATAAAAATATCATTAACCATAAAATATCACTTATACCTATATAATAGATTCGTACACGAAAAAAAAAATGATTGGTTTCAGTAACCATCTGAATCGAGGAAAAAACAGAACTAACAGGATAGTTTGTAAAACGAAGATAGTTATATATAACCAACCTCCAAAGTTGGTTTACATATCCAATACTTGTTCGTTAATCAAACTATCTTCTTAATAAATTCTTTTTTCCCGTGTGCCATTCCTTTTACAAATATGCAAAAATACACTCTGGTCAAAATAACGATCAATCGAAAACAAAATCTGCCTTACGATTATAGTAAGCGTGCGCCTCGAGTTCTTTAACCCCATCGTCTCCGTGAGTTCCTGCTGGCGGTGTGCTCGACCGGGACTTCTGCTCGCCACCGTTGCTCTCGCTCGCCACTGACTGCTCGTGCTGCTGCAGTTGATGCTGGACGGCGCAGGGCTTGCGAAGGACCTTGTGGCACTTCTTGTGCACGAGGAGCTTGCACTGAGTGCACTTGAAACCCTGACGGCCCAAGCCCCAGATCCGGTCCTGGCAGTACGCACAGAATGCTCGCTGAAAAAAGCCGGTTGTTGTAGACATAAGTTCGAGCGAAGAAGGATGTTCCCTTGCGAGGAGAAGTTCAGCAAAGGCGAAGGCGAGGATGAAAACTTTGGGATTTTTTATGGGGTGGAGAAATAAATAACGAGGAGGATTAATCGGAAGGTTAGTGATGGGAGAGGATAATGATTTCGTGATTGAAAGATTTGTCTTTGCTGAAGAACGTTGATATTTGATTTCTAATAATTTTTTAATGGAAATTTTTCGTTATTAAGAAAAGAGAATTATAATTGTACATAAGGCACATTTGCGTCACTTATTTGCATATATGTACTTTGTATAATTTAGCATACACTAAACGTTAGACAATCAAGAATTTCTTACCCTGTTGAACCGCTTGGCCTGGAAAATATGCCCGTTCACCCGGTACAACTTCCTCCACCTGCGCGCCCCGCGTCTGT
The DNA here is from genome assembly GCA_900474315.1 of Torymus auratus. Classification (NCBI taxonomy): domain Eukaryota; kingdom Metazoa; phylum Arthropoda; class Insecta; order Hymenoptera; family Torymidae; genus Torymus; species Torymus auratus. The sequence continues at coordinate 5,780 of UXGD01005783.1, forward strand.
AGATACTCCCTTTTGATAAGACAACAAAAACACATTCATTGCTTTACTAGCGCACATGGCAAATAAATAAAAGTCAGGGTAATGTATACTTACGATCCTCGCCCTGACACGGTAGACCTGGCGCCGCTGGCACATTGGGAAACACTGTACAACAGAAGAAAAACAAGACGCGTATTAGTATTGCAAACCTTCGCCTCTTTATACGAGTGAGATATATTTTCTATTAAACGCGAAATGCACGGAATATCGCGAATAGTGTGATATACTACTATATATACGTGTATAAGCGACGGGGTAGCGCTGAATATTACATGCGGGGCGAGCCCGTGTATATAGCGCGATGGGATTTACGCGCGACTTCCCCGACATTGAATTATTTCCGCGAGCTTGGGTTATTTAAGAACACTGCTCTCAAAGCTTTACGTGTAAGAAGCGAAAATGTGGGTGGAGAAAGGCGGTTTCAAAGGGTTTGAGGTAGTTGCAGAAGAAGGGTAAGGACGACGTACAGTTTTTTTCGAATATGAATATTGAATTGAGTGCAAGACGTTTTAATCTTTAAAATCTGCTGTAATATATGTGATGTGCCACACGGAGAAGAATTTTGTTGTAAAAATTACCATTTTCTTAAGTAACCGCTTGGCAGATCCATATTTTCAAGAAAATTACTGTACAATTTTGTAATTTTTAGTAATTTTCATGAGAAAATAAGTTTGCCACACACGTTTACTATGAAAAATAGTCATTTTTAATACAAAATTGTTGTTTCTGTACACCTATCACAAAGTGTCATCTTAATATATTTCTAAATCGGGTCTTTAAGATTACAAAGTGGTAATGATCCACTCCTTTCTCGCTACAATCCTTCCACGATTCGACCGGATCACGCGTGTGGTAAACAATATACATCGAAGTCGCGCATCTTCGCTGATTTATCGTCGTAATTATATAACACTGCGAATCTGACCGATGCACTCGCACATTATACAGGCCTTGGATGGAAAGTTGCGCAGCGGGCTATCCTTCACTTTTATCGTTGCAAAGTACGCGCTTCGAGACATTATTTTTATGGGCGAATTTATTCACTGGAGCTGTTCCTCGCGCTAAATCTGCGAGCGTGAAAAATTATGTGCGCCGCAGTGCAGACGCGGCGTTTGATATCGAAAAAAGTTTCTATAACGGGGAGTGAGTCAAGTAAGTTTACTCGGTTTGGTATATTATTTTTCAGCGATGTTGATGCCTAAGTTGTCTTATTTGGTAGGTATCAGATGAATTATTAAAATGAGCTATACTGATTTATACGAATTTATTTTCTATTATATCTTGGTCGGGTAGAAGGAATAACGTAATAATTTGGGAAAGCGCTGGAAAACGAACCGTCAAAGTTTAAATAAAGTAAAACTGTAGAAATAGAGTTTTTATTTGCTTTGTTCTAAAATCAAAGAATGTTGGTTTCTTCCAAAGTGTTATTACTTCAAAATTCGGCAATGAAAATGCACCAAAACATGGGAAAAATCCGCAAATCTGTGTAATATATATATATAGTGCATTTTAATTGCTCGACTTTCGATAACCATAACTTTAAAAGGAAATAGCATTTTTTCATCTTCCAAATATATTTTCTTTTCTTTTCTTTTTTTTAATTTATGTATTTATGACTCTTCTTGACTAATTTTAATGCGTTCATTAATACTTTTATGCACTTTCATCATGCATTATATTATTACACTTTGATTTATAGAGTACAAATGCTTTTCTATAACGCTATTTGTTCCATGTGTTTTTACCTAATCTGAGATAAACTATGGAAATAAGCCGAACAAACTAATTTCTTTGAAATCCCGAAAAATCCGCGTATATATGCACAACGTATACCATGTATAGTAATCTCAGTGTCCTTCTCGAGCTCGTAAAGTCGTAAGGCTTCGTCGAGCTCCTGCTGTGAGGCTAGACGGCATGGGTCGCCCTCGTCGTCTACCCACTTCATGGTAAATGGATCCATTTCGGTGCCCGTGCGTCCCAGGCCACAGATCGTGTGCATCTCCTCGCGCAGCTTCTCCAAGCTGATGTCCGCGGTGATGTACGTGATCTGCACCTCGCTGTTGATAAAAGGATAAATGTTGGTAAGAAGATAGGCAACATTTTTTTCTAGCTTGAAGTCGATTAATTTAATGATTAAATTTTTGGTAAAATTAAAAAAAAAAAAAAGCAATTCTTTCAAAGGGTAAGTATGTGGATTAAAAAATGTTCCTCCTTAATAAAAAGAAAATAAAAGTCCTATTTAACGAAAAATTATAGCTTATCGTAAGTATATAAAAACGAAATAGAATAATAAAATCGAAATAAACTTAAAGCCCTGTAAAAACTTTAATAAACAAATCGAAAGCTCACCCATTATAGACGATCTTGACACGAATGTCGTTGCTCTCGGTCGTACTTTGGATCGGCATGATCAACGATTTATAATCACTTTTTTTTTAGTCTGTTCAATTTCCAATGTCACATAAGAGTTCCTTTACTCGCGCCACTCAAATGCTACCTTTAATCTAAAACATAAAGTAAGACGAAAATCAGAATAACTTCTGAGAAAAGCCAAGAAAGTTGAAAAATCTTTGCGCGGATGCCAACGCGCACCGGTCCCGAATTCGATTGAGTACTGCTCGAGCGTCTTTGTTATGGCATTAGGCCTTTGTGATTGCTTAGCTTCACCCCCGGTATGCCCGACAGCGTCAGGTGCTAGTAGGACAGCTGTTCTTCGATTCGTTGCCGATTTCCGAAAACGCACCAACGACGGAATCACCAGTATAAGGCGCTCGATGATATGGCAACATCGCGAAACTCTTGTTGATGAGCTTATTTACGTATATTTTCAATACTAATATGGCGCGTACAAGTATCGCACGTTCTGATTACTAATATTGTGTTGTTGAGTTTACTCAGATAAGAGCGTAAAAAAAGATGTATACACTGAAAAAAAATTTATTAACATTAAAGAAATATTTTTTTGAAACAAATAACTGTTTGTTTGACACAAAAAAGGTTTAATTGAATTTAAAAAATAATTATATGTTTCGAAAAAATATTTCTTTGCTACTATTCAAACAAATACTTTTTTAATACTAATAAAATTTTTTTTTCGGTGTATAGAAAAATTATTTTTTTGTTTTCTTTTTTTTAGTAGTTTTTTTAAACTGTTTTTTAGTTAACTGTGATGTGACTTAATATTGCACATTCGTTGTACTATTTGTAAAATTAAAAATTAATATTTAATTAAGAATTCGATTGAAAATCAAGCATGAAAATACAGTAAGTTTTGTGGTGAAATTATAATTTAAAAAATTTGTCGTTAAAAAATACACTTCAAAAAAATCTTTTAATCGATCAAAAGACCCCAACAAACATTAAAAAACAAAAACTTTGTTCCTTTCATCAACGGCCATCTTAACAAATGTGTGGGTTTATGAAACTCTAAGATCTACCAAAATCTGTGCTTCATCTCTGTCACTCTAAAATGCCCAAAGCGGTTTTCCCAATTATTTTGTATAAGGCCCCCCCGAGTAGATAATTCAACGTGTCTTCGCACTTTCCCTTGCGAGCATCGAGATGCACTCACAGCCGCAGGTATACCTATATGTATATGTACAGGGTTTACCGTTGGAGGTTGAAGACGAGAGACTGACCTACAGGCACGTAAAGAAACTCTGTTTCTCATTGGTTGAGAGATTATACAAAACTGCAGTGTTTTCCTCCTTCATTTTTTCTTCAGCAGTTTCTCTTTACGACTCCAGGTCAGTTTGTCGCCTTAGACTCCCTGTTACTGCAAAACCTATATAACTGCTAGTGCGGCTTGGCACTCGTGTGCAGGGATAGTCTGAAGGCACGTTCGAACTAGCCGCCCTTGCGCGTGAGTCATTTTCGTGAGAGCAGGATTCGGTCTCTCACAATGTATTCTATCTATTATAATCAAAGGGATAGATGTATGATAAAACTGTATTATAGGCATAGCTTGCCATCGCAGCGTTGCAAGATTTAAGCGTTGAAAATTTTAAAAAACGATATAATATAATTAATATGGATTGCTAGATTACTTGACAATTTTGACATTTACTATGTGTTTGAAGTTATTAAGGATCGTTATTAAGGATCGTTATAGTTAAAAATTCCACAATACATTAATATTACTACTATAATAAAGAAAACCTGATCCATCTCTTTATAGGGGACCTTCTACCGATCATTTCCTTTATTTTCTATTTTATTTTGACTCACAACAAAAAACGTATGGTCGAAAATACTACGGAGCCAGACACTGGAAAACTCTCCCCTATATAGAACACGCGCTCCTGACAAAATTAAAGTTTACGACCTATAAAATTAATTCAGAACTACTCACAACAGAGTCTAATCAAAATAAAATCTGCTACAAAAGAACGCGGATTTCAAATACTCGCGCGGCCGCCACCTTATACCAACCGTCGCTATATCTTCCCATGATGCGCACTAGCGCCATCTCTGCCCACCTCACCGAACCTCCACCTTCCCCTTCTTTACCATATTACCATCCAAACACATACACAGCTTGTTATCACACCGGTATATGCCACCACCTCTTCCTTCTCTCTCTCACTCTCGCGATCTAATAATAATTGCTCACCTAGACGCAAGGTGTGCGCTCGCGGCGCGCTCAGCATGGCGACCACCGTATCTCGCGGCGGCTGCATACAGCAACGCTGACGACGACGCGTATACATACTTATATATCTATCTATCTATATCTATCTCTACCTTTCTCTCTCTCTCTCTCTCACTCTCGCGAGCGCGCGGACTTTCTATATAACCCCCCCGCCCGGAAAACTGCCGTGTGCGTGTACCGTTCGAATTCCTCCGTCCGTCCTATACCGTCCGTGCACAATATACTTACTCATATATATACAACATCGCGAGGCGCGAGGGTTATATAGCAACGAGTGTATATGTGTACGTGAGAGAGAGAGAGATAGCCGTCGTGCAGTGTGCGCTCGTAACGTGGTGCGAATGTTCGGCGGCGTCTCCTGGTGGCTCACGGCCGCCGGTGCATCATCCTCGTCGTCAAGGAGAAGGTGGAGGAGGACCAAGGTGCTACTACCAATGCACAGTTTTTGCTAGTAATAATGGTTCACTCGTTGTAGTGCTTGGATGCGCATATATATCTCGTATGCACCGTATCCCCGTCGCAGTGCAAAGTGGTTGTGCGTGTATATATACAGTGTGTCGCGGACGAGTATATATATATAGATATATAAATACGTACAGAGACGGTGGAGCTAGTATAAGTTGACGAAAAAAATAGGAGGACCTTAGAAAGAGAGACTGCAAGTATAGTGTTGGCGTGTGAGACTCGGAGGAACGCACTTCCCGGAGGAGGAAGCGAAAGAACACACGGGAGCCCTCTCCCCGCCCGCAGACGCTTTATGTCATTGTTCCACGAGCACGGTGAGTCAGACTCATATATATGTACCTATATATACACGTATGCCACTCTCGCGGATCTCGTATATACCTACACTCTCTGCATATCTCGCCAATATAGCCACAGCACACTTCAACTTCTTACACAAAGCCGTACTCGCGCACATACACAAGGCGTATATACACATGCATGTACGCAACTATTGTAACCGTAAGTATACAGACACACCGATGCACTACTCGCTCTCTCGCCCGCGCGCGGCCACAGCCACGTATAATACAAGGAGAGCCGTGTAGCGGCGGTGGCGGCGGCGGTGACGGCGGTGATGGCAGCGGCGGCGGCGGCGGTAGCGGCCGCGACGGCGGCGGCTTAGCCGTAAACGAGGTTAATTGACATCAAAGGGGGGACAATTAGACGCTCTCTCTCGCGTGTGTGTGATGATGCGTAAGCGCCGACGGCGGTCCATCGCTGCTGGCTTATTGCTTTACTTCTCTTCAGTCTCCTCCTCTTCTTTAGTCGCGTCTCGGGCGCTGTTACACGACGGCGAGGAGAGCACGTGCTATCCTGTATATACATATACCTATACTTACCTATACCTCGAGCGCGCGTGTTTGGACGCGAGGCGCCGGCGCGCGAATCTGCGCGGTAACTGCCAGTATAGTATGTTACACGCGCGACAGCTGCTGCTATATGGGTGCAGCGCGCGAAAGGGCAACTTTTTTTTTGAAGTATAGTTTTTGCCTAGTAATATTGAAGATATACTAAAGAGGGAAAGAAGAAAAAGTGTGTATATATATAAGTTTTGGAGCGGAGTGTATAGAGCAATAATTAGTATACAATTAGCGCGTGTGCGGATTTGTATTTGCAATTCTGATTTCGGACTGATGTGAGTGGTGTGATAAAGTTGGAGCGTGAATCACAATCACTGCGGCCGAGGTTAATTCTTTTTTTTTATATTTAGAAAAATTAGGTGCGCGCGTGTGCATTATGTGCGCGCTAGTTTGGATACGGAGGATACGGAACTTTGACGGCGGAGGTCGTAAGCGTGTATTGGTGGTCATTTTTAGCCGATGGCTGCTGGGTGACTTGGTGCTTTGAGTCTTTTTTTCTTTTATTAATCATGCGCTTTGAAGGAACGACGATTACGAGTCAGTCGTATAGTGTATATGATATACATATGAGGAAATCTAGAAAAAATTTCATCCTTAGGCATCCCCAGAACTGGTCAAAAAATTTTTATTTTTTTTAGCCACCTTCCGAACGCGTTCTCTTCTTTCTTATGTCTTATTTTAACTCTTACAAGTTTTGAGGAAATTACCATTCTTTAATTTTCAAAAAAGATATGAAAGCTCCTTTTTCTAGTTTCAATTTCTTTGACGAATTTTGAAGAACATTGAGTAGAACGTTTCTGGGCTAAATGGCTGAAGTTTCAAGAAAAGGGCTTATTTGCCATTTTCTTCAAGAATGTCTACTTTTAAAAAAAAGTGAAAGACAAAGATGTTTTTAATTGTACACGATTTTTTCGGGGGGAGGTATTCTATCAGAATGGTAGAATGTTAGATGAGTATCGGATTCGAAAAATAATTTATGAAAAAAAAACTCATCTGATATTTCACCATTCTGATAAAATATCTTCCCCCGATTTTTTCCGTATACTTTGTTACATAAAAAAGAAGAAAAAATGCATCCGAAAGGTGTGCTTTAAAAAAAATGTTGACCGGTTTTTGAAACGTCTAAAGTTATAATTTTTACTGGATCTCCTCGTATACTTGAGGATCATAGATTGGAGCTGCGTAGTATTTTTTCAGACGGAATTCGAGATATCAGTTCTTGAAAGTTCGTATAAGGTGTGCTACAAAAACGTATATAATACGTATCATCGAGGCTAAATTGAATTAACGAAGAGGCGAAAGAGAAGTTTTATAGCCCCGTATAACGAAGTAATCGAGTTATACCTGTATTCGATGATGGAAAGCAATTTTTAAAAGCCTTTTATCGTAGACTAAAATTCAATATATTCGCGTGGTTAAAAAATTGTTCGCGGTATATTGAAAACTATTAACGTATTTATAAAATTTTCCGATAAAATCAATAGAAAATACTGAAATCAACTATAAAGATTTTTAACTATAATTGAATCCTTTCGACTTTAATTCCAAATGAAAATAAACTATACAAAACAATTATTATCAATATCGCGCATTTCGTTAAGAAATTTTTTATATCAATCCCACCACCCTGTGGTCATTATTACTTTGCCTTATATATATACGTACCAAGCCTCCCATCATTCATGAAGAAATATCGCGCTTTGTTTACGTCGCCGCGCGCGAGAGAGTGAGTCCTTTCTTCGTATATGATGACGCACGCGGCTTATATGCGCAGTATTCGCCTTGTTAAGAGTACCTGTAGCGCCCTAGTGGTGTTCATTTCTGGAAGCTCCCGAATGGTGGATACTAACATTGCATTGTATACGGAAAAACTAGAAAACAATAAAAAACGGGTTTTACACTGTA
>UXGD01005784.1:0-13741 GCA_900474315.1 Torymus auratus
GTAATAAATCGGTATAAATCGAATGAGATAACCATAATATTATACACATCATACTTTATTGAAAAATTTTTACAAAAATTTTTAACCATCTGAAGTTTCATGATGCATCGTGGCGTAAGTCAGAAATTAAAAAAAAATAGCTGAAATCTAGACTGCAACGTATTTTTATTAAATTATGTAATTATTCAAACCCTACATTTGTGAACTGAAAAATATTTATTATTCTACTCTCGGTATCGCAAATGAGTATTTATCTAAGTCAGTTAGACGATATATTTCATTTTGAAATCCTCACTGTTAAACGACACAAAAATTTGGGCAACACGTTTATTCATCAGTATTACAAACAACAGGCATTTTACTAAGTAAACAAACAATTTGTATCTTAATCTTTATTACCGCTGATAATTCAGCATTCGATATACATCAGAACGTCGTTTCCCATCAAGACGCTAACGACCTTACATAAATGTAAAACACCTCTATTACGCAAGACGACATAACCCTGACACGACCCTTTCAGAATTAACAAACCCTGGATATAAAGACTACCTCATCCAACAAAATCATCTCTGCACCCCTTTTATATACGCAACGCGACACTCTCCACGCGACACATCCCGAAGAAACCTTTACCATTGTAGCTTTGAGTTTCAGAAGCGCCTTTTCAGAAAAGCTAGAAAAGACAGCCCTATAGAAGAGACTAGACCAAGAGGGGAGGAACACACATGCCGCGGCCAGTTCATAAAATCTCATAAACAGGGCCCGAAGCGCGTGCCTAACGCGACACTCGAGTAAGTGTGAAAGGAATAAAATATCGCTTTCGCCGCAATTTTACGGCAATTTTCCGAGACCGGGATCCAGGTGTTCCGTACGTCGCGCGTATATACTTTTGCCCTTTGTGCGACACTCAATTTATCATTCAATTTGTGTTATAAGCTGCCGCATACTCGACAAATTTTTATACGACACGTATAATGTATGAGCCTTTTAATTCGCTCTCTGTGTGTGTAGATATATGCAGCGTTACGGTGTTTAATATTGCGCAGATGATCCGCGCTGTGGCTCGTAGGTAACAGATTTTTTGTGGATTCGAGTGACTACAGGCATAATAGTTGGATGTATGTTAAATATTATTAGTTGCTTTTACCAAAAACCTTTTTAACGTCCAAGAAAATTGAAATCATACATAAATGCTTACCCTTTGTTTCAAGATAATCAGAATACCATTCGAAAGGTTACCAACACGATTTAATAACAATAATACTATTGTTAAGAAATTATATGGTTTCAAGACAATATATCTTTTTGCTAAATATACAATTACCACTTTGTCATTCAAAACTACAAAAGTAGTCACTCTGAAACCACTTCGCCGATGCACCGAGCCTCGCGTGATTTACGCGTATTTCATGCCCCCGTTCCACTGTTTTTCACCTTTTATCCCCCACTCCCCCCCTCTTCTCATTCATTTTATCGCGCATTCATATCTCTCTCTCTTTCTGTCCCCGCTTTGTCTCTTTTTCCCGCTCATTTCTCCGGAGATTCACTCGCTCTCGCGGTCGGGCGCGGAGTTAATGGTCGCGCGGTATATTCTTCATGAAAACGGGCAATTGCTCAATGGCCTGTGCCTGTACCTATATACCTCGAATTATTGCCGCGAAATCGCTCACTCGCTCAGAAGCGTATTATATAGCGGAGCGTTGTCGCTGATTCCCGATTCTGTGAGGGGGTGCGGAATGCTATTATAGCTATAACGTTAGTTATTTCGGGATCTTTCACAAATTTTTGTTTGCTCAAGTGAATAAAGCAAAACCGATGAATATTCGTGGACACGTTGGTTCCTACAGTTTAAGGAAAGTCGTTTCGATCTGGGTTCCTAATCTGAATTTTATGAATTGCTAATTAATAATAGACTGTAATTATAGGTACTTTAGATTCGAAGTTGTTCGTGGTGTAACCGTTAAAATATGAATTGCAGCAGCAGCAGCACAACATGTTTCATTGGTGAAACAATTTGGAGTTCTATAATGATTTGTTTAACAATCAAACATTCTGACTTTCAATTCCTAGAGACGAAAAAAAACCTATTTTAACAGAAAATGATACTTTTATATAATCGAGTGATAGTCGGTTCGCGTATCGCGAGTGTGAAAGTCAAATTCTACTATTTGAAAAACTACAATGCACTGAAATCTCAGTTGGCTTTGAATATTTTTATACAACAAGTGTATTACAGTACAAAATTTATTGTTTCATTTAAAAAAACCTTATGTCCTCATATATTATTAGCAATCTATTGAAAATAAATGTTTATATTATACATATAACCAAGCTCTAAATTTTCTCTTCTTTCCCATTTCTTTCATATAAAGCAATAAACTTTTCAAATATCGCTTAAGCATCGGGATGCTTTTAACTCGTCTACCTATATACCGCGCCACAAAAGAAATTCCATAAATCTTGACGCTCAACGGCGAAAGTAATCCACTAAAATCGCAACTTTTTACCCGATAAACTTCGCCTGGTATACCCGCAGCCTGTCGTGTTCAATTGCACTCGCGCGCTGCAGTAATGAACGACATAACTCATTTTTTCTCCCGGCGCCCCGTAATGAACTTTCGAACGATGCGCGCGACACGTATATAATCCGTTTACAAATACGCGCGCGCAAAAAAGGCGCATATATAGCCCAGTAATTATGGTATAACCAAGGATGCGAGGTGCGCGTATACGTCTCGGGGACAGGGTAAATAACGAGATTAGCGAGGCTCCGGCCCTAATGCAGGCGCGAATTATTTTCGACGTTGATTCGATGCGGATTCATGCGCGGCAGTGAAAATGCATTTTTCCGGCGAGTTGTCGACACGAGTTCGGCACGAAAGTTGGCTTGACATGTGCGCATTTTGTGATATTATACGTTTTTAGGTTGGTGGAAGCGAGGTAGAGGGTAAATGCGTTAGAAAGTAGTAGGCGAAAAAGTTTCGAAAATTTAATAATATAGGTGTGATATACTTGATGAAAACTATATTATACGAAAATATCAAATGAAAGCAATGATAATATTTTGGTAGGATAAAACGGTAGAAATTATTGTTTTATAGTATAAGAGGCTTACATGGTAGAACTTAACGATACAATTCAATGCTGTGCAAAAATATGTTACTGATTGATGTATGGGTAGAAATTAGTTAAACTTAAAGAGATATTGTAATTAACTGCAGTGAACTATAAAAATAAGATGAATTGAAAATAAAGTTCTCGCAAATAGTAGAGTTAATATTGTTTAAGTATTTAACTAAAAAATCTGTATAAAGAAGTATTTATATGTAAAAAAAGAAAATGCAATCTTTACAGTAGCAAAAAGGGGAAAGCAAATTTTCTTTTTTGAAAGTACTTGCGAAGATGGTAAAAAAATGTTATATTATTATAAAATAATATATTATAATGTATTATAAACTTAGGATCCATATAAATGTATTTAGCTACTAATTTAATATTTCATTATTAACAATTAATATGACAAAATAGTCATTTGCAAATCACATAGACAGTAAATGGAAATACGCTTTATGGGTATGAGTTGTTAGACAATTAATGCATCGAATTGAGCGCTGAATAAGTATAGAAAGTGTTTCGGATACAGTAGCTGAAGAAAAAGTTTAAAAAACTTTAAATGAAACTGAAAGAGAGCTTGAAGGTAATTGGAAACAGGTACACAAGAAACAACTAACAACGTGACATCACTTCTTCAAATAAGTTTGTACCGAATAAAGGAAATGAAGTTAAAAAATATGAGACGCGAAAAATATTGAAATTAATAATAACCAAAACAACTAGAAACTGATATACACAATTATTTGAAAAAATATTGATATTAATGATACACAAAAATATGACAAAAATATACTAAACAAACGAGAAAAATCAATAATCATTATAATGAAATACACTGAAATGTTACGTGACAGGATATCACGTTAAAAACTGTCAAGGAAAATAAAAAAGGCTAACTAATGTTTTGACTGCAAAAAGACAATAAGAGATTTGGATCAAGTAATTCCAACTTGGACTAAAAATCGCTAACTTTACAAACTACAAATTCAAATCTTAGCAACTTATGGTATCCCTGCGCCTAGAATCGTTCTCTAACGCCTCCCTACCTTCGCTATACTATACCCACAGCCCCACCATCAGCCGTCATTTATATAATATCGAACTATACGTGAGCGCGCGCCTCGCTCATCCGTCGATAATTTATATATATACACTAGAGATAGGTAGCCGCCTTCTCGTACCCGTGACCAACGCACCATGTCGAAACCTCGTTAGAGGGGCGCGAGAGGCCACTCGACTTGCACAATACGGCGATTCGATACGCGCGAGTGTCCCCAGGCTGGGATGACACGCGGAAAGATGTGTCGTTGGCCTGCTTGATTTCGCAGGAGCAGCGGAAATGTGAAAAGTGACGTATAGAAGCTCCCCGCTGCCGTTTGATATTGTGCCGAACGGCCGACGGTGGGACAGGGGGCTTGTGTGTGTCTGTAGCGGTTTGTTGGTTTCATGAAGGAGCTGATTATGGATTTTCAAGTGGACTGTGATGGATAGAATTTTATTCGGAATGGACGCGGTGTGGGGAATAATGTGAAATCGTTCTTACGGTTACCTCGGGAATGGTACCGTGTACCAATGAAAATCTTTTGGATATTGTAATGGTTAAGAATTGAAGTAATTTTAATGACTGATGTAACCCAGCTAGAAACTTATTTGTTGTACTCCTTCTATGAATAATTCAGCAAAACTTTTATTTTTCCATCTGATTCTGTTTCTCTTACTCCTTGTCATCACGGCAAGCCTTCTACTAGCCATTTTCTAACTAACAAAACTGATCAACCGTTAACAAGTAAAATTCCCATTTTATAGCAAGTTTCTAATATAAATGGTCAGTTATATTAGCTATTAAATGTTTTGGATTTTCACCAGGGAAGTGTTAGATATAATAAAATATTTCTAAGTATTATAATATTGTATAATAAACACTCTGGTGGAGATGGTCTATTTTTATCCCATTTGAGAAACGATTCTTCGAACATTTACTAGCTATTTTATCAAAAATCATTTAAAAAGGGAAAGAAAAATAACCGATTCTCACGTTTTTGCATTTTACAATTTTAGAAAAATATCTATTTATATATTTGCCGATACAAAATCTCAAAAAAATTAATTATGAATGAGAAATACTCGCTGCATGTCTACGTAACTGTTTTGAAACAACAATGAAATCAATAAATTGGAAAATAAGTTTAGAAAAACTAAAATGATGGCTGAATATACAAGAACAATTTTTCAGATAAATAGAAGGTTTATATATATGAATATTATATTACAGAAACATTAGTTAATAGTTAAGTAAAATAAATGAATACTTTTAATTTGCATAATTGTTTATTATAGGTAGCGAATTTACTACACATTTCGTTACTACTAAAAGATAGCTAGAGGCTTGGAAATACATAAAATAGCACCTACTGTAAAAAAGCGGATGGACCTTGACAATATGTCAATAAGTTTATAAATGAATCAAATAGCTACCGTCATATGGAAAACTTTTTTGAATAATCATATTGAAAAATCAGTTACCGCGCGTCATGTCCCTTTTTCGTTTCTAAGCTCTCAATTATGAATTATAAATAAATTATGATAGTTTATACGTGTTCTTATACTCATGCAGAATTATTCTGAAAAGTCTTATAAAGGGTAAAACTACTTCGAGATAATTTTAACATTAACATGATATACCCTAGTTGTCAGACATTTTCGTTGTAACAGTTACACAACAATAAAATTTGCCAAACTAATACATCGCAAAGGAAATAAGAAGTTATTTAAAGTTCGAAATTATTTGTTTATTTCAATTGAGATTCGAGAAAGAAAAAGCGGCCGACAACTAAATTAGATGACCAACAACTTAGAGCTTTTACCCCATATAGGATTTTCTATATTTATTTCTACATGTATCAGATTTATTAATGATTCTTCACAGATTTTAATATACGACTTAAAAATCCAAAATAAAGCATTGAAAGCTCTAAGAAACAGTATTTCAAAGCCTTACAATAATTAAACATTGTCCTTACATATCCCACAAAATCATAAGCAAAAACACTCATTCGTAATCTCAAATCTACAATAATGTATAAATTTATAAAAATTCACCGTACATATCCTAAACCAGCTATGCTCCGAAACCCAACCGTATCCACCTCTCCTGTGACTACCATCGCAAGATTTCTCATACAGCTACATCCCGGCGTATCTGTACACGAGCGCTTCATAGTAGGGCCCAGGCAGCATTTATTTGCCTTGAACCGCCTAATCCGCCGATTTGTAACTCGCCGCGTAATCGCCATAATTCAGAATTACGCGGCTTTTGTCTCTTTCGCGTGTACCTTTCTCTCCCTCAGACCCTGATGAGCGTTGAATGGCGCGCACGCGAGAGAGAGTGAGAACATGTGTCGCTCTGCGGATTATAGCGCGGCGGACAATGGCGCGAACCGTCGCGGCGTTTGTTTTGGGAGGGTTTGTGATAAATATATATACGGGAGATGGCCGAATTTCGAATGATTTTTAGTGGCATGGGGGCATGACGAGGGTTGTATAAGAGATTTTTATGTTATATATAATAGGTAATAACAATTTAATGGTTGAACGATCTTTCGGTGAGAAACTAATTTTAAAATGTGAATTAACGCTTATTCATCGGCAGTCGAAGGAGTCTGGAGATGCGAATTTGGATATTTTACTCATGGAAAGAGTATGCGTGCAGTTATGCGCAAAACACAGTTATGTACAAGAAGCCACAAATGTTTTGGAGCTGTATATCAAACTTTTATAGGTTTAAAAATGTTTAAAATCCGTAACGAAAGTCACAAGTACGGTAGATGATGATAGCAGTCTTGGCCAGCGGATTTATGCGGCTAATATACGTAATATTGCAAACGTCAATTGAATTATATAAATAAAAAGTTAATTTTTATGGAAAGATATTATACAATATATTTCCTTACTACAAATAATATAGCTAAAAATTAAAAAAATTTTAAATAAAAAATGACAGATTTAGTATACTATATATATATATTTTATATTTCATTTTACGTCGATTCAATTGTCCCCAGTTCCCATAATAAACTTTAATTTTTATTTCTGAAAGCGCCGTCTACTTTGGCAAACGACAAAAACGCTTTAAATCTGTAGAGAAGACCGAGATTGTAACTTTTTTTTTCGCCGTAAACTTTTACGATGATACGGCTTCATTCGAGCCGCGCTGCGTCTTTCCCGCAGTGATTTAGCAGTATATCTTTCGTGGCTTCATAACTTCTTGATGCATTTCGCGTTTACCTCGTTAGATGCACGCGCGTCCCTTTAACTACCTGTCGCTAATGCGCCTCCACGCAAACACAGATTTAAGACCGCGATAAAATGACGATGCTCAGAATGAAAGGAAGACGCCGAGACAATATAAGAAAGAGTTACTGTCGGTTTATCGGCCCTCTGGAAAAAGACATTCTTTTTTAGGAATGTTAAAATTAGAAACTGTCCTAATTTAAAGTTTAGTGTGATATTTGCGTAAGCTTTTTAATTATAGGCCCAACATTTCGAATCTTTGTGTAATATATGTCATCTTGTAAAACAGTTCTTCACAAATATAAAATACATACACTTGCAAATATTCATCTAGATCCGTGAATAAAAAAAAATATTTTTTATGTTTTGCTTTTTTAATTGCATTCCAGTTAGCGTGAAAATAAAACCTTTGATAATGCAATGAGAAAGACTCAAATGATAATATATCCCTCCAAGTTAAAGTCTATTTTAATTAATGTGGCATCAAGAAAGATGTTTCTATCTGAAACTTTCCAAAATTTTACAAAAATACTAAGTATTTTTAAAAATGTTAGTTTTAATATATATATTTTATTATGGCGGCCGAATTTATTTTTCAAATACTTTTTAGAAGGTGAAGCAGCGACGCTCTATCTTCTTCGCGAGCAGCAACGCATATAATTATATGTCCTATTTAAACTTCGACATTCCCGAAAAAAAAAAAATTCATCCGGTAAACATTTCAACCATATAAACCGAGAATAACGAAAGCAACTCTTAACTCCGTTAATTATACAAATTACAACATCCTCATCGCTCATTTTACCGCGGGAAAACTTATTATTCAAACATGCAGTCTGCTCGCTAATTTGCGACGCAACATTGACTTTGGAATGATGAATAACTTGGCACGCATTTCATCATTATTATGCGCGTCGCCGGATATGAATTATTGCGCTAAAAGAACTTTCCTTTGGCGCCTCTCGCACAAAATCGTACACATATTTCACGAGCTCGTAAAAACGACGCCACCGCTGTCCTTTGCACGTAGCCTGGATACACGCGCGGTTTTTACAGAGCGCGTTTCCAAGCATATTTTAAAATTATCCAACGAGGAGCGGGAATAATCTCGAGAAGGATACAAAATAGCAAAATTATAGAAAAATGAAATTACTATTATAAAATAAGGGAAGATGTTTGCAAGGCTTGTTATTTATAACCTAATAGTTTTTCAAATTTATTTTTTTTTAAGTAGATAATATGAAAATTTGGTCTTAAAAAATTAATTACTTGAAGAGTCAGCTTTTATCTATCTATAAAAAATCGTAAGTATCAGGTTTAACGATTTTGTCGACTTACCAAGATTTTAAATTTCTTATATCCTGTCTTTGATTCAATAAATTTTCAATTGTGAAATCTCATTTTATTCGTATTTTAAATGGTATCAAGTTATATAATTTGGTAGTTGAATTATTAAATGTAATTCTGAAGTTATGTCACCGTTGTATCAATTCAATAACATAACATTTAGAGCTAACTATTTTTGTTTAGAATTAGGTTCAAAACCTGTAATATATTGTATAAAAAAAATCAATAATTAACATGTAAAGTATACTTTTGATTCGATAAAAATCAAAGAAAAAATAGCACTATGTTCCAAATTATTTTCCAATTTATTTTAAAAGTATATACAATAGTTTGTATATTAATTATATTCATCTTTATACACATCATGTATATATTATGTAGAGGTTTAACTATATTAAATTTTCTTACAGTCAATCTTGTAACTTAAGAACAAAAAATTAATACTTATTTAAAGATGCTATACTATATTTCTGAAAAAAATATTTTAAAAAATACATCTTTAAAACTAAAATACATATATTTTACGTCCATACAGAGATAATTCGAAACAAATGGATTTTCAAGCCCGTCTTTAATTTTCAAATCCCCCATAACGGGGATTTCTCTCAATCATAATCCCAAGACCGGCGGCGGTACGGGCGGCAGTTGCATTTAACCGACATTTAACACGCTAATTGTACGTTAATTTGCGGTACTCTACCCTCCCTTCTATCCGTCCCTCTCGGTACACACACGCGTGCGACCTTCACCCTATATATCCACTGTGCAACTACTGCAAGAGCTTCGGTCGCCGAGCTTTACAATAACACGGCCCAGGCGGTTAATCGGTTAATCAGAAGTTGCTGCCCGCGCGAGCGGAATAAGTTTGCGATAACAAAAGTTCGACATGCGCGTGTGTGTGGTGAGGTTGAGTTCAGCCAAGTTGCCGCGTTATGCAGAGAGGTATTGACATTATTGATAAGGTCGGCGGACTGCAGCGGCTGTTGGCGGAAAGCATGAGCTTAGAGAGGAAGTTTGAGCGGCTGTGTTATTAATAATTAGAGATTTTTGCTGGGTTGTGATTTTACGACACTTTTGTTTAATTTGTGTAGATTCGTCCTTATACATGGTTATTCGAGTATGCATAATTTATATTCTATGGTTATATGGAAAAAGGCAGTTTTTTAATTGTATGGGTTTCAATGTATCGGCTAGAACGATAATATGATCCATAGGTGCATTATTTTGAGAAAAAAAGTAATTTGAAAAAGGGCTTAAGTCCACTTTTGCTCTTCGATGCTCGAATAGCGCGCCTCAAATACTAGTATTATATAAAAGCTGTATGTCTACTTTAAAATACTCACGAGAATTTTTTGAAATCAACAAATCGACGTAGGTTTTATTTTAGTGCTTTTACTGAAATAATAATAAAGAAATGTTAACAAAGATTTTTCAAAAGCGGATTTAGGTATAAAATTTTTACGTGAAAATATTTTTGAAAAAGGACTTAAGTCGCATGGACATATGTCGTTCTTCCAGATTATTAAAGAATTGTAGTTTTTTTTAATACATATACAATTAATGAATAAATCTTTTAAGGATTTTAAATAGCTATGAAATACTCATATGATGTTATGCTAGCATTTAAACCGTAATTTCTCGAAAAATCTTTTAAATAGCTTATGCCCTTTTCCCTTATAACCACAGATGTTAGGAAGAAAAAGTTTTTGTATAACCATACGATCTTTCGATACCTTTTTTAATTGAAATAAACGAGGAGTGGAAAACCCTGTGCTTAAAAAATCGTACGGCAAAAATACAAAATTATGGTCGAAGAACGTGAGAAACGATTACGTATTTTTAAATTAAAGTTATGCAATAGGAACTGGTGGTAAATTACAGTTAAATACTTTAAACTTTGAATTCAATTATTGTTTTATTTAAAAATAATAAAGGTAATTTAAAAATGTTTTCATCAATGAAAGTACTTTTATACAAATAATATACGTAATTGTTTTAACATTTCAATTTTCATATACCATATTATTGTTTGACCTTAAGATTTTGATGAATTTCGAACAAACGAAAGTATCCGGCTGACATTTTGCAAGTATTTCGTCAACAAACGATATGATTTTTATCCAAAACCTTTGTGCCAGAACAATATAGATAAAGTATTATTTCGGGAACATAAACAAACCCATACTGTTTCCTACATAAAAAAAATCTTCGGCAATCCCAACACGCTCATTCGACCCCCAGCACCTTCCTCCTTCAATAAACTCCGCAAAAACCGCCGACCTTGGCGCGTCCGCACAGCAACCTTCCTAAACCCGCACCCGAAAAGACAAGCCGTGTCCCCTACCGCACTCCTCCTAGCCCCGCGTGCTCGGGCAATTCAAAGGGATACATTCACCTACAATGCTAGCCGACGCCCATTTAATCGCTTTGTGTGTCCTCTCCGATAATTTCGGCATTTACGGGATTAATCCGAGAGATCGATATCCCCCAGCTGGCGTGGAAACGATCGCGCGTGCCGCTAAGCTGCTTACCAGCGATTTTTGCTCTTTTTTGGAAAAGATTGCGCGCCTGCCAGTAAAGGTAAGCTGACAGCTAGCCGGATGGACGGTAATTTTCGTTGGATGATAGGTTAATGGGGGGCATGAGATGCAGGGGGATGCCGGATTTTCGCGAGGTTCGCGCGTGGGATAAAAGTTGCGAATTGTTGTGTCTAAATCTTTCTTTCTATTTTCTGGCGAGTGTATGGCTCGGTAAGTATGATTATATGAAACCGTAATTTTCATTTTATTTATGGTTATAATGCATTTTGCGAAGTCGGGATAACGAATTTGTTCAAAATAATTGTTATTTTAAATTTATAAATCAAAAATGCATTTTTCACTTTTTCAACTATCATCTGGTGACTACACGAAATGTGGCAAAGATATAAAAGTTCGATCTATCGCATGCAAAGAAAATTTAAAAGTAATATCATACTATCATTAGAATACCTTCATAAGATGAAAATAAACAAGTTTTTATAATCACCATATCAATCCTAGTTTCACAAGCTGTACAAGCTCTGCACCATAAAAAAGAAATTTATCGCTCTGGACCTTCAATTTTTAAGAGCCATCTCTTCGAGAACGACGAACGATTTCCGCTGAAAAACGATTTTTTTCCATTCGTAGAACAAGTATCACCCATCTCTCCCTCTTTTTACAACTGTGATTACACCTAATTTATGTCCTCGCAGCGTTCGTGAAATTTATGCGCGACATAAACTCCCATAACGGCTTATTTTCTCGGCTATCCAGCGAATTTTCCGCAATACGCGTTTCTTCTCGTGTCATCTTCTTTATTTCTCTGTAAACGCCGATCGCGTCGGATGATAATTTCCTTTTTCCCGCGCGTGCGTCGTTCATGTTTCTCCGCGCAAGGGTGAAATCCTTTTGTAAGCCGTTAAAGTGAATTTTAAAAGCTTCGCGTTTAAGCCGGTTAATGAAATCGAGTAGAGACTCTTGCATAGGTCACTAAAATTCTCGGTTAATAAATTTTAAAGATAAAATTTTTAAAGATAAAACATGAGTAAAAACCGTTACAATAACTAAAATTACGACGCTCTGTTACATCTTCCTTACATGACATCATATTATTATTGTTTTATTCATTTTAGAATAAAATGTATAGAATCATATATAAATAAATCATATTGAAGAGAAATAATTAATAATAAACAACGATCTGTAGATTGGAAAAAGTGAAAAGCTTCTCGTTTTTAATATTACAGTTTTGTGATGGAGGAAGTTTTACAGATTAATTACTGCTCAACTTAATTAGAAGCTTTCAAAAATGTGGGCCACGTGTATGACACGTTAATCTTTAACATAATTTTGTTTCGGATTTTTTTTTTCAAAGTTATTATGTAGTAATTATAACTTTCTTATTAGTTTTGTTTTTCTGCTCCTTTTGTTTGTTATAAATTGCGGTCATGAGTGTTCATTTATGCACGCAACCTATATTACGTTAAACTCATTAAATGTATTATATAATTATATTCTTGTATATTTGAGACGTTACTCCAACACGAATATTTGTTAATTATTGAAAATAAGAATACTTATTACAAATTAATGTAAAAAACTGATTAATATTTTATTATTTTATCGTTTACGTATTTATGAAAAGTTATTGAAAAAAAAACTTTTCATGCTAATTTCCAGTTTAGTCATAAATTATAATAAGTATGATTATTAAATGAGCTTTAAAATATAAGTAATCATCTTTAGTTTGAAAATAAATGAGAATATTGTATAATAAAATTAGTGTCAGATATTATTATTATCATTTATAATAACAATATAATTTTTTTTAATTCACCTCTTGTTGGTAATTTTATATAGTGTTCGATAATGCTCAGCGGAAGGTAATGTATCGTTTCTCTGGGTGGCAGATGGTAAGTTACCAGTATAACATACAACAGCTGGTATATCAAAAGCCCGTCGGTAAAGTAGAAATGTGTGGGACATTCCCTTCTACCGATAAATCTGTATTCTACCATATCGATTTTTCAAATTATTCTGATACTGTAACTAATAATGCATTTAATAGATAGCATTTTTTAGATTTCACAAATTTATTACGAAATATTCATTTATAAAACTATACGAACTTCCAAATTTAAGACATAATTTTCATATACGAGCTATTCTCCAATTTATTTCCCTTTTACATCTCAAAAAAAATAAAAAAATTTTGTTTAAGGCACACTCCTGGGACAAGGTTTTTCTTTTTTTTTGAGCTATAAGAAAAAAGATATGTGCACGCTAAATTTAATGGTATCATTTTTTTGCGATAGATTCTAGTTTTTGAGAAAATAGTCAAAAAAGTCCTTCTCGTCTAAAATCTGTCAACTTAAAAGTTCAAAAAATAAATTTAAACTTCAAAGAAAGAGCTTTAATTCCATTTTTTTAAATTAAAAAATGTTGATTCCTTCAAAAGTTACAAG
>UXGD01005785.1:0-13740 GCA_900474315.1 Torymus auratus
CAGCCATTTAGCCCAGGATTGATCTACTCTAAGTTTCAAAAAAGAAATTAAAACTATAGAAAAAGAGCTTTAATTCCCTTTTTAAAAAATTACAAAATGTTGATTCCTTCAAAAGTTACAAGGATTTCTAGTTGAACGTTGAAAAGGCATAAAAATGAAGAAATCGCATGAATCGGCAGCGTCGCTACTTTGAGAGCATTTTCATTTTGTATACTATAACGAACGAGAGAAACCGGGAACCGAAGGTGTGCTCGAAAAAAAATTTTCAAATCGTGATTTCGGGGTTTGTCACAACTTTGATGGGATTTGCACATATATGTGTGGTGCACCGGAGAATTTTCCAGCAATGGAATTCATTCCTTTGTTAACGGGCCCCTGGCCTTTGCTCGTGTAACGCGAAAAATTTTCGAGTGAAACTTTTTGATGAATTTTCGCGCAGGCTGCGAGAGTGAGTAGGTCGGAGTGATAGAATTTTTTAAATGGTTTTAACAGCGTTGAAAGTGGGACATTTTGTTCTCCTGGATTCAAGCGGTTTATAAGCATATTTTATTGAAACGTGATATAAAAAACCTTTATATCGAAATATTGAAATACCATAGGTATATACTAAAGGTACAATGTGTTTTTTATATCGCACAGAGCACCAAATGAAATCTGACTTTATTATGTAAAATGCATTCTCAGTCAAAATTAATTCACACCTTTTTATATCCAGTGAACAAAAAAGCGTTTTGGCTTCTGTAAAATCTTACTATACTACAAAAATGTGTAATATTATTACGAATTTATGTAAAGAAAATTAACTTATAATTCTTTATAAATATCTACATGAATTCATGGTACAATTTTGTACCACTATTTAAAGCTTTTATCTTATAACAGCAGCATACTTGTGAGTAGACTATTAGACGCATCAACTTTACTCCATAGCAAATAAAAAACCGCTGCCAATTCATTGGCCCGTAGCTTTCTCAAACTTAATTTGCTGATTTCTTTAATTAATTTTTAATAACAAAATTTATAATGTTTGCCATAATTTATTTAAAATTATTTATTTCGAAATTTATTTATTTACTTATTTAGGTCAATGGGCAAGAATGCCCATATACCGTATAATATACTAGCTACATTCAACGCACTTCGCGCATATTATTTATCTATTGTTTTTTGTTTTTTGTTTTTTTGTTTTTTTTTTTTTTTGAGGTTATGAACATGATCAAGTTAGTTTCAATTTAAAACATGTTTTTATAACAACTTAAAAAATTACTATCACAAATCTTTCCCTAGGAGGAAGCAAAATCTAATAACCTCCATCAAAATCTTTACTCCTCCCATAACGACAAGCAAACACATAATCGCACAAAAGGAGCGAAAATGCCATTACCAGCCGAGCAACCGTGAAAAATCATGTTTATTTCTCATTTAAGACTCCTTCAGCCAACGAAATTAGCCTTCCCCGCGTATACGTCCCCTCATCCACGCACTTGTCGTCAGGACGACTGCTCGTCCCACCTCCTCGGAAAGTCTCGAGAATCTCTATTTTCCAACAATGGCGCTTGTCACGGAGCCCGTATGTACGTACGTACAATGTGAGCATAGCGTGCTCGCGGAGGGAAAAATTGAATAAATCCCCGGGGCTACATTTTCGTGAGCCGTAGGAATCCACGCTGCACTGATGGGGGCGAGGAGGAGAAGAAGAAGGTACGGGTGATCACTAATGCAAGCCAGTCGGGGAAAGAGAAACATCCTTAATGTTTATGGAAGACAAAAAAGGAGTGGTCCCAGGTGGGACGTGAACTCGTATCCGAGAGGAGACGTAATAAGGTGACTGAGAAGAAAGCCTGCGTAAAGGTTTAAGAGAGAGAGAAAAGGAGAGTTAAAGTTGCTTTATATTACACACAATTCCATTGTATTATTTTACGTAATTTAGAGATTTTGGTTGGTGAAAATTTTAACTATATAATTAATTATTATTTACTTTTATTCTTTGTTAAGATAATTTTCAATTTTATATTAAAGTCAATTGCAAATACAATTCTTACGCAAGAAATTAACGGTGCCACTATAAACATCTGCTTAAAATAATTTATTCAAATAACGTGAAAATCTAACTCAATATAATATGTTTTTAGACGGCAAGGCTTTATTAAGAATATCTTATCTATAAAAAATGGCTCATCCAAAATCAATGCCTTAAATCCCCAATTACTGTCTGACTATAACACCACCTCACTACTTATGTCTGTACACATCCCAATGCTAAAAACGGGTGATAGCGAACATGAACAACATCCGACCCTCAAACCTTTCTCTTACCTTTCTTTCCACATTCAGTCCTAAGAATAAACCTCCCACCCTATTTTATTCACATATCTACCTTTCGTGACTCCTTTTCTTTAGGTAACTGGCGGTCCCGCGTTATTCCTTCTCTTTTCGTCAACTCCTCGGGTCAACATTCTCGGCAAGTATATCATAAGTAGCGAAAAATGCGGCGGTCAAGCTCGCAGGTTAGAGGCACGTAATAAGGTATTCTGTATAAGAGGTCGTATATGTACGGCGAGGCGAATTTTATACGCCGTCTTTTCTCGCTATTGACAGGCACTGCATATTGTAACGATAGTTTCGTTCCTTTCTGCGCCCTTACGCTGCTCTCGTTGTAGTCTGCAAGAGGCAAAATTGGAGAGTATAGTTAAATTCTACATAATCATTTTTTATTATTCTCGTAAAGGTATAAAGTTATTCAATAGTAAAACATATAAATAATTAAATTAGCCTCTTTCATATTACGCTGACATTATTATTTTTATTCGAGAAAACAAATCGAAACGTATCAGAACGAGTATATATCGAATTTCGAATATTTTGTCGTATAATACGTTAGCATTTCGTTTTATACAGATAAAAGAGAACTGTATAACAAAGAAAATGTAGATGTTCTGCTGTATTTATTCATAAGAGGGACCAGGGCAGCTTTACGTAAATTCAAATTGGAATTTACAACGTCTGCTGCGTGCTACTGCTTGGACTTTCCACTGCATACTATAACCGTATTTCCTCATCAAATAGAGTTTATTTAAATACCGAAAAAGATTAATATTTGTTATGCTACCATAATTTCTTTAGAATGGGCAATCCCTTTTAGCACTGTTTTGGCTTACTTTAATGGTTATGTCAAAAGTTTTTTATTCGGAAAAAAAATCTTAGTTTCTGGATAAGGTTACGACAAAGATAAAATTTTACATCAAGCGTATAGTTTTACACTAGGGAGGGAGGGGACAAAACTGTCTTACAGCTGGATAAACTATTTTCTCTGATACTTATCTACTTGTAAAAACCTAATAACGAAATTGTAAGGAACAACTACAGTACTCCAAACTAGACGAATTTAATGTAATTGTCAGGTTAAACTTTTTCTCGGGGTAAGTATACAATGTAAGCTATAGAAATGAAAACTAAGAGGTGTGTTATAATGTTACTGCAAAAAGCTTTTACTTCAATTACATCTGAAATAAAACAACACCCTTTTTAACAATACTTTTTCCTAATAAAATGCGGGTTTCCTTTTATTTTAGAATATAACAATCTTCGCAAACAGCGAGACACCAATCATTATCCAACGGTATTTATATAGATACCATATCACGGTTTCTATATCAAATCGCGAATAAATCCGTCAACCACCATATCCCGCCCTTATTTTTATCTCATCGAAAAACGAACGACAATCGCGCGTGCGGATGTCCATAAATTCGCGATTGCGCGCTGTGTGGCAGTGTCGAAAGAACAGGCGCCGACACCGATAGCCGCGGTCAATTAATTTTAACGAGCGCGATGATTGCGAGAGAGCGAGAGAGAGAGAGACGCCGGCTCCATTCGCGCGTGTGTACATTTGTCGCCCCGCGCGCGTGCTCGCAGAGGTGAAAGAGCAGGCGTCCGTGACGTCACACACCGACTGTCTCTCTCTTTTTCGATAGAGGGTGTGTGTGTGTGTGTGTGTGGGAATGAGCGCGGTGGATAGATAGGTCGGCATTGTTCGGCAATAACTAGGAGCTATTGCTTTTGATTATCGTGTGAATGGATTCTAACTCCACAATGAGGTAGCGATATTGTTTTAGTTCAAATGGATGAATGTTATGGTAATTGCAGCGGCGGGTGGTTATTATTTTGGCCTGTATTATTGTGATTGGATAACGAGGAGTGGATATTTGAGAAAGGCTGGTCGTCTGTTATTAATGGATTTTATAAAAATGAGAAAAATTTGGTCGGGATATAATATTGCTTTTCAACTCGTACAATAGTTTTGTCTTTATAGAAAATACTCTTTATTATCTTTTTAAAGGTGTAGGTGTGATAGGCAACTAGATATTTGATAAAGCTATTGAGAAAAATAAAATATTGTCTTTAGTATAATCTGCTATCCCAAAATTCGGTTGATATCTGAACATTATTTTATTTGTAATGTTGGCCATATATTTAGACTTCAGTTTCTTAAATCATAGCATAAGAATTTTTTTTCCCGAAGAAAATACTCAGAAATAGCCATGAAAGCAAATAAAAGTAAATTTTTATATATTCAGGTAATAACGAAATAATACTCGAATTTTCAGTAAATATTGTGTTTATGAATATTCACAGTTTTTGTAACGCATTCTATCAAGTCTATAAATTAATAGAAAATAATTTGAGTTACAAACATAGCATATAGAATCACGAGAAACATGAAAATCAGTAACCACTTTCCACAGCATCCACAAATACTCTTCAATAATGCTGATTGATACTCAACCGTAAAATTACAACAATTCGCACTTAACTAGTCAGCTGCTCGTCATCATAACTTTATAGTACCATTGCAGAGGCGCGTGCGCGCATGCCCTTCATCCTATCTCAGATCGGATCCGCACCCTATAGGTACCTATAACACCGTTCAAGGTTACACATACACTTGGGCGGCAAAGGCAAACGCAGTTATCGGTATTTACCGCATGGCTAAGCCCAAACGCACACACACATATACAGACACATGCACACATACTTACACGCACGTGACGGTTTAATTGGAGAACTCCCTCGCGGCGACTATCGCGAGATAGAGCGAGAGGAGGGGATGAGGAGAGCGGCTAACTAGTTGATCGAGATTCAGTCGCGGGTTAAAGCAGGTATACGCGCGTCTGCGCGCTCGCAGCTCCCTCGCGGAGAAATTGCCCCGTGTGTATCTGCGCCTCAAAGCGAACTTTGATCGGGGTGTGTGTATGTGTGGCTATGTAGGGGGCGAGAAAGACGGCGAGCTCGATTTGACTGGAATTGCATCCGATTTTCCTTCCGCTTGTCGCTCGTTTGGTGAGGGTTTCAAGATGCGCACATGTATATATAGAGGACTTGATATTCGAGGATGAAGTTATCCCTGCAATGTTGGACTTTCCTGATATCAAAAGGGGTCAAATTTATTTTTGATAAGGTTAATAATCAGTTATTATTATTCTTGAAAATTAATCAGAAAATCTTTTAACGCGAGAAGACATACGTGTTATGTATAGATTAATTGGTCGAAAAAACCTTATAACTTAATAAGTCTGCAAGAAAAACAGAATAAACCCATTTCAGTGTTTAGAACATTAATAAGGTGGGCGTCTGACTACACTCCACGCTATTCTACTTGCGCTTGAAGTTTGAATTATGTCAGATGTTCATTTTATATTATAGCTAGGTTTTTTGTCACAGAATTAAATTTTAAGCTTGAGTGTAGATTAATATTTAAAAATATAAATATTCAAAATATAAGTTTGAACATTAACGTCCAATTGCATCATTTTAAATGGACTTCATGGGACAATAGCTTGAATAATTTAGGATATATAAATCAGCTTATCCAAAAAGGGTCCTTACATATGCGAAAATTCCATACACTAATGGTCCCTTTTTGCATGAGCCAATTCATGTGTAATATTTAATACAGAAAATGCAGTTTATAATGAAAAACTAAATAAACCTATTATGTATACATATATGCGACTTGATTTATGGAGAAAATTATTATCAATTTTAGAACTCTGTTGTGTAATTAATTGCATTAATGTTTAAAAGCCACGCATATATTCTCAATTGAACTTTTTCATATAATACAGCATTTCAATCACGATGCGTAGAAACTTTTTCGAAACAAAAAATAGCCCGCGGAACAAAGTTGCTTCCAACAGTGACGGAGTATTTAAATTATTCGCGAAATCCTCCGCGGTGCACCAAACGAAATCGAGAAAGAGAGAGAAAAGAGGAAAAAGAGAGTGAGAGAGGGAAATAAAAACAACAGTGATGCGCCGCATCAGCTGCCCAGAGCAAAAACCGCGCTTGCGCATTCATCGGCTGACAAGACCACCGCATGACATATCGTCTATAATACTGTGCCTCGCGAGCGGGCGCACGCGCACATACGGTCTCGCTCTAAAAACACGATTTAAATCGTTATTATGCCAGGCAAAGAGAGAGAGAGAGAGAGAAAGAGGTAGAGACGGCTTAATCTGCGCGCTTTTTGCGCGTTTCAAATCCCCTTCGGCTGCTGCTGCAGCGTCGCTAATGTTATTTTCTTTTCGTTCTGAAAGCTAAAAATTCGATTCATCGCGCTGTTGCTGTTTCAGGCAAC
Source organism: Torymus auratus (assembly GCA_900474315.1). NCBI lineage: Eukaryota > Metazoa > Arthropoda > Insecta > Hymenoptera > Torymidae > Torymus > Torymus auratus. The sequence continues at coordinate 6,638 of UXGD01005785.1, forward strand.
GGGTAATGGAGAGAGGGAGATGATGAATTCGCTCTTTCTCGCAGTATGCAAGAGAGTAAATGGTATATGTGTGCATCGTGCTTCGTCGGGCCGCGTTTATGATGAGCTGTGTCTGACGTATCGGGTTGCGCGAAAGAATGGGATACCTTGTTTTACGGAAAATCATGAAAGTAAAATGTTAGGATGAGCGATGGAATTGAAATAGCGAGTTGGTGAATAATTTTCGTAATATTCATTGTGTGACGATTTTTGTTTGATGTAGAAATATGGCGAATATCATATGGTTGCGATGGTATGTATCCAACCAGAAAGGACATGTTTTGACTCAGATATGGTATGTGAACATAAACTAGATACATTTTTCGTCTTCCGATAGTACCCTATATCATTTAGATTTATATTATTTATATTAGATTTTAGAAATAAAATAAATTTTACTTAGGCTTGCTTTTAGATATTTTTAATGCTGCAAAACTGGAAATAATTGGTTTATTATTATGATGATGGATGAAGTACTGAATCAGATACTCTGAATTATAAGATAAAACCGATTACAATGTTGGTCGAGTCATGCGATTTCAGTTACAATTTATTAAGTTCAATTCAGCACATAATAATAAAAGCTATTAGTTTAATACTTACCAAAATACAATCGTTAGCGATTATTTTACTTTAAAATCTTCGTCCATTATTAAAAATCTACTAAACACAAACTCAAACATAGTAAAAAAAAAAAAGAAGAAAACCGCAAACGCTTATTCCAAAGCACCACACACCCATCAAGTCTCAGCCACGCTTTCTAGAAACAGCTCACGTATCCGTTTAATTTTCAACGTACGACTTGCCCCGCAATGGCTGACGCACCACGAACGCTGCAGGCGGGCGGTTTTCCTCGGTGGTAGTACACCTCTGCGCCCGACTGAATCAGCCAGTCGTCGATACAGTGTTTACGTACTCGTCCGGATGAGCCTCGTAATGCCGAACCCAGGTCCGAGTCTTTGAAGGCGGTCGGATCCCCCTTGTATTCACGCACTCGCCCTGTGTGTTCCGCTTCACGATTTGCGAATCTCTCTGTGTATGCGGCTGCGTGCCGTATGACCTGTGCATAATGAGGAGTGGCGTAATCAAGAATGGACTCGGGGAGTAAGATATTGCAGAGTTCCCGTATTTTCATACTTAAATATTTATTACATATTTATTGGGTTCATCTGTTGTTACTCCGTTAGCTTTATCTGATGTATTGATAATCGAAAATCGATTAACAAGAAAAAGAAGATAGTATTGTATTTTTAAGCTATAGTGCTTGTTTCGTGTATTAAGGTTTTAAGGTTGAAAATGTTTATACTTCACTTTACGTGGAATTGTGATCTTTCAGCGTCGTAACCGTGTTCGTTGAAATATTATTATACTTATGTACAGCGAGAAATATTGTATTTGTAAAACACTACTGCGCAGTTTATCTGATAATCGATACCACATCCGTTATGAACTGAAAAGATAAACATCTTTGTAAATATGTATACTATTGTAAAATGGCTTATAAATATCTTTTGTAAAATCATGAAAAATATAGATTTACATATTCTTGTCTTATACATTGTTCAAAACCGAATTTTATAAAAGATATAAACCCCTGTTTATTTAAATTACAACTCGAAAAAATGATAACACGATTCCGCGCGGCCAGAGTCCAATCGAGGCAAAGCGAATTTACAGCCTCGTTCCCACCCCTTCGCATATCTGAGAAATCCGTCAGCCGAAGTTCCTCGCGGTCCCTTTCAAGCCGGCATCGTAACCTCATCGCATAAATTACGTAATGGTTACGATCGCCTTTACGCGAGCGCGGTGAAAGAGATACGCCGCGTTGAGTGAGAGAGATGCAAGCGCCGCGCGCGCATCACCCTGACCTCGTAACATTGCAAAGATGGCTTACCGGTTAAGTGCTGTGAAATACGCGGAATTAGGTGCGCGCGAGAATTGTGTGCGTTTCTACTCCTCCCCTGCCGCGCCCTCCCCGCGTTTTAATAAGACGTTAAGGGGATGCTCGCGGCGCTCGTTTTATTGCCAGGAGATGTTTTACTCGGTTGTAATATCACGAGACGCGCGCGGAAACGAGGTGAGCCGCGCGCGCCGAATATCGAAATGTGTAAACTCGTCTGCTTCGAGCGCGAAGGCTTTAGAAGGGTGTTTGAGTTTATGTAAGAATCGGGGTTGCCTTATTTTCGTTGCGGATAGGATAAATGTAATAAGTATATAATTCGGTGAGTACAAGTTACTTTACAAAGATGGAATTGGGTTAAGTGGATCAGAGTAAAATTTCAACAATTCTGCGACTGTTATTTAAATTCCCGTTAATTGGTTATTCGACACTACATTCCATATGCATAGCTCATTAAAAAAAAGTACACCAAAACATTAATAATTACCATCTATCAGGCATACAACACATACAGTAACGTTTCTAAGTTCGTAAAAAATGAAGCAGCCACGTGCCGACTCGTGCGCGAAACTACTCCACTTACGAAATTGGACGCGTCGGCTGACGTACGAGCACGCCCGCCGCGGAAGAGTGTCGGCAGAGACATTGTTCGAGCGCGCCCTCGGTGATAACGATAACGATAACTATAACAGTGAGAGCTGCGCGCGAAGTCGTCGGCGAAAGAAACTGGGCAGAACTCGATTTCAATTTACAGAAGACGCCTTCCCCCTTTCCGCGTAATCGAATTCCACATTCAGCGTGAAAATTTAATTGGGTCTCCCGTCTCCCCGAGTGTCTGTGTGTGTATACGCGAAAGTTTCCGTCGGAGTGCAGGGAGGTATAATAGTGAGAGGCGGCGGCGGAAGTTTGTTTTTCGCGGGGCGGTGGGAAAAAATGGTTTGTAGATCAAGTTCGGTGGAAGGGGGTGGATTTTTAAAGTTGGAGTTGTTTGTAAGAGGATGTGTAACAGTGTTGGCGATGTGTAATGGATACTAAACACACTTACGAAGAGGATGTAGCGGTGAAGAAAGTTAACTTACGGCTTTTTTTATTTTGAAAATGGTTAGACTTGCGAAGTGTTTGTCGACAAAATTTATTTTTATTGAAAGAAACATTTTTGCTTACGATGTTGTTAAGATGAGCTAAAGCGCAGTAGTGTGATAGTAATACTGCAGCATTCTGTACGGTCTTCGGGACAAATATTTGAGATAAGGTGTTAAGGTGCACTACAGCATCAAGTACTATTGCTACCATTATCATTGTAATCGTTAACCTCTGTAGGACCAACCTTGTACGGGAACAGCGACGTAATGTTATTAGTGTGGTAAATGGCTATGACTAATTCAAAAAGCTTTTGAAATTTCTTTTATTAATTAAAGTGTATTCTTTTTAAACCAGATGATTCTACTTTACCGGGTTCTAGAAAAATTACGAAAATGTTGTTATCGAATCCCTCGATTTTGAGTTTGCGTATTTTAAATCATTAAAATTTGAAATTAAAAAGAAATCAACATAATGAAAACCTATTAAAACTCACTTTTGACAATATCCTCCTGAATTTACGATGACTTTTACATTGTTTTATATTTATAATTAATGATCTTTCACTAATGGAAAAGATAAATAAGTTCAGATAATAATAAAACATAAATTAAAAATCCCATAAATTATCCTTATTTACAATTTATTTATAAATTTATAAACCACCATGAAATATCGAGCCTAAAAATGATATTAAAATTTTTCCCAAAAGCACAAACCCTCCCTCACCCCTAAAACATCTAAAGCAACCAAATCCTCAGTCTCACCACTTCATCTTAACCCCCCGGAGCCTCAGCTCACCTTCCTCCCACACTCGCCGTTATTCCGCGCGTTATTAATACAGTCAACCCCGGGCAGTTACACCGGCCGTCCAAAGAGCCAATCATCGCGCGGCGGAATATTCTTGCCCGGGTGCTTGTCCGACACGCTGATCCAATCTATCCCCCCTCACCTACCTCGTATACGCTGATGCACATACAGCCCCGCGAGAGCCACACCGCCGCCCTAGCTACCGCGGATCGTTATTGCGTATACGAGCGCGTATACACGTGAGCGACGGGGGAGCCTAAAGTCGTCCTCGTCGACGTAGTCATCGTTCCCTGGCGGAGGCCGATAGCGACTGCACCCCCGCGCTACTGAATCGTTTCTCTGATGGCTGTAGGAGAGAGAGAGTTGGGGAGACGGAAAGAGAGTGAGAGGAAAGAGAGGCAAGGAGATCGCTATTGGACAGCGACGAGGTTAATAGGTGCGGTGCTGGTGGTAAACAGTGCGGAAGAGGTGAATTTAATTTGATGGTAAAAATTGAAATGTAGGTACTGCGAGTAGGTGTAGAGATTTTATTGCGATTTTGTACGTGGGTCGACCGTTAATCGAAATTTTTGTTTATTTAGAGTTAGTTTTGTTGTATACCGATTTTATTTACAGAGAGGTAAGACTTTTAATGTTTACCTTAAAACTATCAGTTTGATGTACCTATGCAGTGATGTAGATTAATTACTTTATGCAGAATCCTTAATTGTATTTTTATCAGGAAACATTAACTATATCAACATTAACTATAACAACATAAAATACCTTTTCCACTTTTAAAAAAAAATTTCACCAGATCAAAAGGTCAATTCTTCGTAATGAGAGATACATACATACTTTGTAGCTGATTATTACACTGTAATGAAGCATCAAAATACAAATTATATTAATTACTTTAATTAAATCTTTTTTTTGCAGACAGCAAAAGAGAATATATCGCCATTCATGTATTTTATCAAATGGTTATGGTTTATTAGTTCGATTAGATGAAATTCGTAAATAAGATAGGTGACGTTTTACGAATGCCTGTCGACAACGTACATATAACAAATGTAATATTTCATCACCTCGCAAAACAATAGCCAAATAAAATCATTCGACCGATCTGGTGATCTAGCATTTCTCGCTGTATTCGCCAGACCATGGGAGATTATATACGTCCAGCACTCCATAAATTGTCGAGTGCGTTTATGGAGTGCCAAACAATACGCACAAGCGTATAGGTATACATGTATTGGGCATACGCGTACACACTTAAGGAAGAGTAACAGTGTCACGTTGAGTGAATTATAGAGCCAAAATAATAGTCGAGTCAAAGTGAATTTAGTGTTGATTAAATAGTCCTGGACAACTCGGTTGATATCAATTGAAAGATAAAATTTGCATTATTCTATATAGTTGTAAAAGTGTACTGAAATATATAAAGTAATTTTATGTTTATTATAAACATAAAAAAGTGAGTAGTATCAATATTAATTGCATTTCATTTCTCTATAATCCTAATACTAATCATTACTTCATCCAATAGATATTCATTTTTATAATTCCTGATAACAAACATCTCCAACCTATTCACCAACCACCACATTTACTTAAAAGTGCATTTAACAACCTTCGGTCACTTTTACCGCCCACCTTCGTCGCTATACCACCTCTCCTCACTCACCTCCCATGTTGGCTCTTTCGAATGCATCCGCGCGTGGCACACGAACGAGGCGTCGTAAAATATCGGCGGGTCGCATTATATGCGCGTTTCGCGCGCTGGTCATATACAAAGCAGGCGCACGTGCCGTGTACGTATATGTGGATAAGGAGGTGCTCGCATGTCGGGTCGTTTTGGCTTGAATTGCCAACGGTGGGGGGGTAAGAAATTTAAAGGTCGCGAAATTGATGTGATACGTATCAAGGTAATAGCGGGATGAGATGAAGAAAGAAAGAGATTAGATGCTAAATTGCTCGCTGATTGTTCGCAATATTGTAACGCTGTAACGGTGGCTTTATTTCATGGGATACTCAATTATGATGATGGAAATAAAACTTTTAAGGCGAAATTCACAACGTAAATTCATAATATTGATTTGAAATGTAAAAACTTGAATACATATACATATAATATTCTCGAAAATAGAAAAGCCTTTTATAGGATTACCTATTTTTAGTCTGTACATTTAATATCAATTTATTATAAAGTTACAGAAGAAAAAAATACGTATACGACCTATAAAATAATATAATACTTCCATCTTGGTTAAAATGAAATATATTGCACAAAAATTGTATCTGTTGTAAAAATATATAAAAATTCTTTGAAGAATCTTTTGAAAATTATCATATTGACACACTCCATGCACAAAGGTCGATTTCGCACAAGCTCGAATAAAAAAGCATGCGCTAAATCAAGCTTTGTTCACGTCGTATAAAAAAATACGGTTCGATACGTGAGCGAGAAGGAGATTTTAACCTCGTGTGATCTTTTCATCCTCACTTCGCTCGGGCGCAAACGTCCACACGAGGATAAAATCACTTTCACGCACTAGTATCGAAATCTACTATTTGCTACTTCTGATGTTTCTCGATTTTCTAATGGCATTGAGAGGTTATACCTATAGATTTTGATATCTGATTTTCACGGAAAAGGTGACTTAATTACTTATATTTTAAACCAATATAATTTATCATGAAAAGGCATATCACTGAGAAAATAAGCCAAGATAGCAGTATCTAAACCGATCTCTCATCTACTTAACCGGGTCTACTTCTGCAGTGATCCAGAACATCTTCCATAACCCCCTAAGCATAGTTCCTTAAGCGGCCGATAGATGGTGTGTCTCAAATCACAATAAACTCTGGTCTGCCAAGTAGTTAAAAGATGCATGCGGGCAGAGTCAAACTAGCTCTCCTATAATATGAGCTGATACCATCACTTTTTTAATCGTCGTACTTGTTACTACTATTGTATACATTTAATTGCAGTTAATATTTAAAAATCTCGGGTATCAATCTCATTCATTTCAATGTATATATAAGTGCGGTCGACCCTCAGGCTTCTTCTATACTTGCCTTTCCGGGCGAATGTTACTAGTGGTAAACGATGTTAAGGAATGTTACAGGTTAAAGAAAAAAATAAAAATACGTTAATAGTACATTATGATACGTGTGACTTAAGTGGTCTATTATTGCACGGCGTGAAGTTAGCGCCCGAGCGTAGCGAGGGCGATAATTCACGTCGTGTAGTGGGCCACTTGAGTCATAAGTATCGTATACTATTTTATAG
>UXGD01005786.1:0-13738 GCA_900474315.1 Torymus auratus
GCTAAAACTGCAGGAGGTACTTCTTTATGTCAAATAATGAGACACGTGTCTCGGGGTTTTTGTGAATGGACCTTTTTAAATTAAATTATAAATTTAATTTTTTTATTAAATTTAAAATTGTTAGCAAAAAAGAAATATAGAATCCCTTTTTTTGAATATTATATTTTAATAAACATCATATAATTCTTATAAAACCGACATTGAATATGTTTTCGGTGTTTAATTAAGCATACAAAATATGACATAAATATCTAAAATATATTCGGACACTGATAATGACGAGAATGCAGAAAAACATTAACTGGTCAACGTGCCCGAAACACACAGAGATTTGACTAGTAACATGGGTTTGATATGAAGTTTTGCATCATCAAGATAAAGGTATGGATTCCGCAAGCGAGTATAGCAAAATATATAGGTCATGTGCAATTTTACAGATTTTAGGCTAATAAAGATTTAAAAAAGAAAACAAATTTGAGAGACACCTACCACACCAGATTTTTTTGGTTCTTTGGGGGTTCCAGAACATGAGAAAAATAGTGAACACGCATTATCCGTTGTCAAACTTTTTTGCCGACCAAATTAATCTCGAATATTTTATGCGATTTTTTCCCTCCACTTAAAACCTCTGCTATTTAGCCCAGGAACGTCCTACACAAGTTTTCAGAAAAGAGATTAAAACGAGAAAAAAAGAGCTTTAATTGGCTTCTTTAAACGATAAAAATTGTTGTTTCTTTCAAAAGTTATAGCCTTTTAAAGATTAGCGTCGAAATGACACAAAAACTCGATTAAAGTCAGGACAGACGATTTTCAGTGATTTACGTATTTTTGTATCATTTCGACACTAAACTTCAAACTGCTATAACTTTTGCAGGAAACGACAATTTTTATCGATGAAAAAAGCTAATTAAAGCTCTTTCTTTCTAGTTTTAATCTGTTTTCTGAAAACTTGTGTAGAACGTTTCTGCACTAAATGGCAAAGGTTTAAAGTAGAGGGAAAAAATCGCATAAAATATTTAAGATTAATTTGGCCGGCAAAAAAGTTTGGCAACGGATAGTGCGTGTACACCATTTTTCTCATGTTCTGTAACCCTCAAAGAACCAAAAAATTGTGGTGTGGTCTTCCCCATTTTTTTTTTTTTTAACACCTTTTTGGCCTAAAATCTGTAGAATTGCACACATACATACGATTCTTATGAAGTTTCACAAGTTTTAAGTTATTTGTTAAACCATTTTCGAAAAATGTCAATAAAAAATATTTAATATCAAAATCCTTCAATTGTATCTTCACAAACTCAGGTAGAAAATGTCAAAAGGAAACTATTTAAAATCTAATGCACATAAGTAACCTTGTTACCGTTCGACGAGAAAAAACATTTCAACCTTAAATATTTTTTAATCTTGGAAACGGTTATTCATCATGAACAAAAAATTCTGTTCGAAGATATAAAACCACTATCTTTGTACAAAGGTTCATGCCCAAACAAAAATTTATTTAGGACTAATATAAAGCCCTTGTCCGCTGCATTAGGAATACTATAAGGTTCTGTAAAGGCACCTCGCGACGCCCCGAATAAATAAGAATGAGGCTGGTAATGCAGCTCACCCCCGGTCCTATGAAATGTTTTAAAGGTAATAAGACACTGGGAATCAAAATTAGCTATTTTCTTTTTAGAATTAATTATCTGAGTTTTATATTTGTAAAATAAAATAAAGTGTGTGAGTGTATAGGTACAGTACTTAATTTCATTCTTAAATCTTCAGGATGCTTACTTTAGCAGTATATATTTTGAGTCTTTTGAGTTTTAAATACAGAGTAGATTTATATTTTGTAACCGTTACTTTAGCTTATTGTTCGTGTTGGTTCCAGCTAGTATATATATATGACATGTAATTCAACAACAAGCATGGAAAAAAATATGTTGTTAAAGAAATTTGAAGTTTATGAAAATTGTTATCTGTTAGCGTGTACTATTTCAAAGAAAATAATAAAAATTTAGATTTTGGTAAATGATGGAAGGAAATAACAGTAGTACATTCTTTGGGTTATACATTTTCACAGAAGCAATGATTTTAGTTCTATTTTAAGGCGGAAGAGAACTGCATTAACTTTTTACTGTTAAACGGGATTTTGAAATGGCGAGTCTTCTTTCTGACCTGACGTTTCCGCCATGTAACCCTTGCTCTTCCTTTTATAACATTCCTGGTACTACCAGCCTTGAGAAGTTGAGATAAATAATTCTGAAGGTACAATACAAAAAGTTTTTCTTTATACCCTGTTATTTATTTCTTTATTTATTTTTGTTACTTTCAATTTTAGTTACATTTAAATATTAGTTTTTATAATTTGAATCTTAAAACTGATACATTGTCAATGTTTATAAGTCTTTCCAGATTATGATGGGTTAATAAAAAGTTAAAAACCTAAAAATACAAGTGGTTGCAAAATCGTAATCGTTATGGTAAACAGTATATAAAAGAAATTACAATAAAAAATTGTAACAAATAGAACAGATTACAACTTTAGATCTTGATTGCATTTATTTTTTCGTTTTTATGCAAATAAAGATATCTAGTTCAATGTATTCAAATGTATAATTGCAAACCGTAATTACTTTGATGACTATAATGATATATAGACAAGATGCTTTGCTGTGACATGTCATTAAGTCACAACGATTTGTATGAATAAAAAAACAGTTCCTTTTTTGTAAATTCGAAATCATGCTAATTCATTTTGTATTAATTTTAAGATTTTAAAATTATATTATTTTCTTATTCAAACTATAATATGATTTATTATATTAAAATTTATTAAAACAAAAGAAATTTTTGAGCGATTGTCATTTTAATTTCAACTTAGCCCATAATTGTTGCAAGAATACAACAATAAAGAAACTTGAAATGCAAATCATTTTTAACGTTGAGAAACTAAACCAAATTGACGTAGTTATTAAAATTTGACAATTAAAATGAACTGTTGCGAGGAAGCATTTACACAAAGATTTCTCGTCTGAAATGCGCAATGAGACTTTTATTAAAGTTGTACAATGCAGCTCTAAATGATCCTAAACCTTACTTCATTCCTTATTCTTAGCCAATTCCTTTTATTCCCCGGATTGCACTCAGGCGCCTCATACGAATAAGATCCCATCATCCCGATCCGCCGTGATAAATGACTGCACCTAGCTTGCATCCCCATTTTCAGCGCATCCTTTCCCGCATTCCTCTGTGCGCCGAGCGGAGATCAATCGCCAAACAAGGCGAGTGCGTTAGTGCACTTGTCCGGAGTGTACAACCTGCTTCTGTGGTACTGGCATCATCGCAGCCTTCGATGGTCCGCTACGAGCACGTGCGCGCTGTCCCGTCCACACGAGGCAGCGCGGACTATACGGGCCCGCGTGGTGGTGGGACGTGCGATTTTAAAGCGGCGACGAGAGATAGAGAGAGAGTTGGAAAGTAGGCCCAAGAGCGTGAGCACGCACCGGCCGCCGTCAGCGCACAGGAGAGACAGTCAGTTGTCGAGGGGCCCTCCGCCGAGACCGACACACAGAGTCAGCGCGACGATGGTGAGTGTCAATAGAGTCTCGAATTTTCCGGATTCTGCTTGTGCGCCGAAGCGAGCTTACGGGAAAATTCGATTTAGTTCGTGATGGGAATGATTGGTGAAAGAGCCTCGGTGTAGAACGAGTTTGGACGTGAATGTTTATAGTTATATTTGGTTGAAGTGCTGTGGGGTCAGTGTGAAATTTGAATTTCCTGCCGGTGCGGCTACGTGCTCACTGGTTCCGGATGCTATGACGTAGTGTTTACTAACAGTTAGAAATACCCCTTTTTGTTTGTCTAGTAAAATGATCATTTCATTTATTTTTAACCTTGCGTTATTTGTTATTAATCATTAGTTATCGTTAGATGGTTAAAATTAGCATGGAATTTCAGTAATTTTCAGTAAAGCATGAGGTTTTTGTGAGTCGCAGTTGGGGTGATGAAAGCACGATTTTAATTATTATGTTTGTCTGGATCAATAAAATTCATCACAGTATTTCATTTTAATATGCTCAGTCTTAGATTATTAATAGAACTGTTTTAATAAAGTAGATTTTCATGTTAATTATGCTCTGGTTGATATTATAATTTTACGCACTTAGTGTATACTTCACTTTAAAAATAGAATCTCCTCAATTATGTGTATCTGAATATTTTATAAAAGTGAAGACTTTAATTTTATCTTTAACGATGATAAATAATACTGTCCTATAATTTGATTCATAAAAATTCTTTCAATATTTAAACGCAACAATTGATATAATTCCAAATGAAAAAAAATCGATATTAATGTTGAGTTTCGTATATTAGCCAGAGATCGTAAAACATATATAAATTCTAGCTCAAAATGTTGAAAGGAAATTGAAACTATTAGATGAATTAGTTTAAGTAGTATTAGAAAGTAACTAATGATAACTTTTCGGTGAATTTATAAATAAACGATTATAATTCTGGAAACATTCGGATCGATTACTTTTATTTAATTTATAACGATTAACACTTAATTTCAAATGCGAATTCCTTTTGTTTTGGCAAGCAAAAGACAGCTGATCAATTACCGAACAGTGAAAACTATTACGAGAAGTTGACGAAGTCGACGTACCCTCGTGAAAGGCTCGGGCAGCGAACCGAAAAATGAATTTTCCTAGGATAGCCTACGCGACAGAGAAAGAAATACGACAAGATCGTAAATAATTTGCTCTTTTATCTCTGATCAACCAAGCGAAGTAAAATCGCACTTTGTGACAATGCGGAATCTTGCATCTCGAAAGTTTTATTTCTCTTTTCACGTAGATTCGACGTGAATTTTTTGATGAGTTAAAACTTTACAGTTAAATGCTTTACTCTAAGCTTAAACCTATTGACCGTATCCTCTTTGAATTGGTATTTAGACCTTGGCTTTTTGATTTGTAATATACGTAGTAGGTTTGTTAAGGATCTGGGCCCACAATGAATAATTCAATGTTCTATAATATTGCAATAAACGAATTAAACGAGTTATACTTTACTTGCGGAATAATGTTTTTACTTGAGAATTAATTATTATTTACGTGTAACGTACACAAAAAAAACCTCTATGTTGTCATCCAGCTCAATAGTTCACATTTTTATTAGAATCTCGTTTAAAATATTTAATTTAATAGCAGTTTTTTTATATTTGTTCTATATATAATTTTTTAACTAATCTAATGAATTATTAATAAAATTATACGATATCAGTTAAAATATACGTAAAAATAAGGATGTTTTTTTCATGATATACTACCGGTTTTGCATCAAAAAACATTGCATGAGCACGAAGTCGAAAGTGTAACTTTCGTTCTCCAGACAATCGAATGTTTCAATTACACGTCTAGGCTAATTTCACCAACAACCGGTTATTATTTTCGTGTTCGGGAATTTTACGCTCACTAGTTTAGCGCAAAAATTCGAAAGGGACATGTGCATACGCGTCACATGCAGTAAAATAATTGAACCCGTGGAATAACTTTCGTCCATATAAATATTGAACTTTCGTCACGACTTTCAAGGATGTACAAGTTATGCGAAATTAAATGTAGAAATCTTTCGTCGGTTTCCCATGTTTGAGAAATAATACCGTTTATAATTTTATCGAAAAAATTCAAATCATAATTAATATTAGTTATAGATATCCTCGGATACTCAGTAGCTCATCTGTAAATTTATTAGTAGGTATATATGTAAGTAGCATTGTTGGAAATGTGAGAATGAAAGTAATTGAAAAATTTTTTGGAATATTTTTAAACCGGATTTTATCTGATCCACTTATACTTTCTTTTATAAATTTACTCAGTTTAAAAATAATTAAAAAAATGAATGTTTTATGTGATATAAATAACTTACTAAAGTAATATCGTAGTTATAGCGTATTCACATAAATGTAGAAATCGTATGTAACCAGTCGTACAGAAGCCTAAAATTATATGTATAATATTTCAAAACACGCAACCTCAAATTCTATATTAAAATGAGAAATTCCAAAAAAGTCATGAAAGTTTAGTACAAAGAAAAATATTTCTTTCCGTTCGACATCCAAATCAATGTATATTCCCTGATGTATGTATACAAAACGAAAAAATATAAAACTTAAATGAATAAATAATAAGATATTTCAAAGTAATTACGCCGCGGCGGTGGAAAAGCCGGTGGAAGTGCGCGATTACACAACACCTGCTCATAGGCGCTTTCCATATATATAGACGACGCGAAAAAAGAGAAAGAATTTTGCAAAAATAAAGCAAGTCTATCGGCAACGGTAATAACCGAGTGCGTAATGAGACTCGATCCACGCGGCGATTAGTGTCGTCTCATTGGCCAACTGGACTTTCTCGATCACTCGAAGCGGTCAAGGATCTCGACGTTCTACGGCCGCGGAAGAATAAAAAAATAAACAATTTTGCTTATATCTCTACGAGCCTCGTGCGTGCGACGTTATATAAAAATTTTATTTGATTGTCGTCAATTGTTGTGAAATTAAAGTTTATCATAAGTTTTTAAAGTAGGTAGAATTTGTTAGACTGAGTTCATTATTTTTTGAGGTCGAGTACCTTTAATGGGTGAATTTAGAAATATTATTTGATGCATGTTTAACTTCCTTGTTGATGGTCTGTGAACTTTTTAACAGACAGTAATAATTTATTATCATAATTTGTTTTAATTAATTAGTAATATCAATATCAAGCTAATGGTGAATACAGACTTGCTATTTTACATTTTCAGATTTAGTACGATTATTAAAAAGATTTTAAAATGTTAATATTTATTTATGTATGTCGCTTGCATGAAATTATAAAAAAGACTTTACGATTTTGACACTTTGAGTGACATTATTAGGCGCTTCTTGTGTACTCATAAATATTTATACTTGCTTATTGATGAAAAAAATCAGTCTTGCGTGTACTAAGGTCATATTAAGCAAGATGAGCAGGTTTTTTTGCAATAGCGTTGCTAAGATCGTCGGTATGTTTGTCTGTGATTTGTCGTAAAGCAACGTTCATATGGGTTTTCGTGAGTTCTTTCAACTTTCGATAAAATGTAGGTCATGCGACGCCTTCGTTGTACGTTAATTATGTACGTGACCTCAGAAATTCTCTAGAGGCAAATTTTTAAAATAGCACTTTTCACACTTCAAGCAGTTACTACTCAATTATTACTAGACCGAAAATTTGTTTCTGAAAATTAACTAAGAACAATACAGTTAATTAGTGGTTGAACTCAAATAACTTTTTAAGTATGTCATAACTTGCCTTCGGAGCGCTCCCGCGCTCCTAGGTTTGAAAATTTTTATTTTTGAGTCTAAATAAAGACTAGCACTAAAAATAAAAGCTACATTTATTTAATTATAATACTAAGCTTGTTATTATTGCTTTAGTTGTTATACATGTAAAAATTATTTCTGTTTCATTTCTAAAATATTTTTTCATGACTAACTTGTAATCTAAAGTTAGTTTTATAATTGTGATATCAATAATGCACTTATTACGAAATATCACTTTTCAAATAAGTAGTATTATTTTAGAGTTTAAATTTGTACTAACTAGTATTATTTTAGAGTTTAATTTTGTATATATTTAGCATTAACAGAAAAATATATCTAAAATAAAGTTGTTTTTGATTTCTCTGTATTAAAAATTTTATTTTTGTTTCAAGCTTCCTTACATCTGCCTACTGGCCTTCATAGGCCTAGGCAGTTGCTCGGAAATCGAGAAAGTAATGCCGTCACGATTTGAGATCGAAAGTTCAATCAACCGGACAATCGAGGAAGTGGAAAAGATGGTTCGGGAAAATCCTGGTCTACCGAAATTAAATCGTGATGATATAGTCAACATCCTTTATAATATAACATCATCGGATATACTGTCCATGGAAGATGACGCTCTTCATGCTATACAAAAAACAAGAGAAGATTATCAACGAGCTCTAATGGTAGTCCTACCGTATAAGCCCAGTGACTCTGGAGATGGTTTAACGGAATTATTTACGAAGCCACCTATGGTCCAGATGGTTCCAGATGACGCATCTGATCCAAAAAAGGATTCAAAAGTAGAATATGCATATAATCCAAGCCCATATATCATTAATAATGTTCAACAATCTGAAAATTTAATTGAAAGCAAACATCAATTAGTTACTGCTCACATGAGGTTTGAGAATGAAAAACGTAAAACATCGGCAAGTCCAGATGTTAAAAATTTTGATGTGATAACAACAACTAAAACAAAGCTACAGTCAGAGCTACCTAACTCAAACTTCAAAGATTTTGAAACGATTAAGACCACCAAGAGTTCAGGTAATGTTAAATCGGAATCCACGCCACAGAAATTCACATTTAATTTAGAGGCTCTGGATCAAAGAGCTGAAGCCTCGCATAGTTCTATTGCTACTAGACGGCCTATTTACAAAGGAACTTTTTCGCGGTATAAAACTAGTACTATAACACCACCAAAGTTGGAAATTCTTTACAGTACAACACCAAGAACAACAACGTCAACGACAACGACAACAACAACAACAACCGAAGCTATAACGGAAACTACAACTCGACCAAATAAGCCTACGGAAAGTATTTTATCATCGGATCAGTGGCGTTATTACGCTCCGCCAACCACGACGACGCCTAAAATAATAATACAGTCCGATGATTCGCCCTGGAAACCAATGTCACCTGGCAAGGGTTTCTTTCTGCCGACTGTTCAGAGCTCATCTGAAAATGGGGAAGAACCGGATTTCACTGTTATAAAAATGGAAGATTTTCAAAAAATCATGGAGGCAACAACACCTACAACGACCAAACCAGCTCCAATTTTTGTAACACCCAGTATTATGACAAATCACAAAGAAAATTATAAAGCAGTAACTTCTGGTATAAAAACAGTTCCCAGTAGATTTAAATTAACTACAACGACAACTTCTTTACCTACACCAATGAGGGAAGAAGTTGCACAGCTTTTAAAATCAATTGGCCTTCAACCGATGAATCCGACAAAACCACAAAACGATTTTAAGTTTAATCAAAATAATGTTGATGCTCAATTAAATGCATATTTAGATAGTACTATGAAAACTTCAAAAATTCAAACGAATAAACCATCAGTTTTACCATCTACAGCGTCAAAGGAAAGTGCATTCAAAGCTCCCCAATTACCTATTAAAGATGGTGTTATGAATTTGTCACCAGACATTCAATTGCTTTTCCAACAATTCGGTCTCCAAGTTCCTGAACAAGAAGCCATCCCAACTACGACTACAACAACTACGACTCCTAGACCAACTATACCTACGAGTGTAAACTCGTATACTCATTTTAAACCTTTGCCAACGTCAGCAGTCAAAGATAAAGATTTTCGAGACTTTTTAGCTATGTTTGGATTAGGAGCCAGAGATACCCGAAGTCAAAAAGCAATACCTATGCAACAACCCAGGCAAGTCACCAAACGACCTTCATTAATCGATGCTGTACCAAGAAATATGAGAAAAATTTTAGAAAACATAGGCTTAATAAGAAAAGCTCCGAAACCAGTACCAACGCCAGAAGAACCACAACAGGAATCCGAAATTCTAACAGAAGCTTCAACAATTGTTGAACAGACTACACAATTTAATGAACATATATTTAAACCTCATGAAATTGTATTTGATGATAAAAAGCAAAATGAAAAAATCAAAAATTTGCTTAATACGGTTAAAAAAGTTCAAGAAGGTAGAGCAAATGTACAAGATGTTCAAATGGTGGCTCATGATCTTTTACAGAGCACAAAATCTCTTGCAAATGGGCCTGATCCACTCAAATTAGAAGAAATCCTAAATAACTACAGAGACAATTTAAAGAACGAAGTGAAGAGGCAACAAGAGCAAACTACAACATTAGCGCCCGAAACTACAGCGACATCAGCAGCAGGAGAATTAGATGAAGCCACGCTCTCTTCCATGGCTACAACTGGTATAAAAAAACTTATGATTTATTTCGTGGGAACATCGGAGCTTTGGGTTCGGCGAATCATTGGGGGACTTACCAAAATGAAGGGTTTGCTAACCAACGTAACCAGCAAGCTCAGGGAAACAGCTGGTGACTGATCGCGATTAACCGCTAACAAACCTTTTCTAACCCAATGGCTGTGATTATCCATTGATTTGGTCTACGCATTTTATCATCCTTGGTTCAAATGATAACCTAGCATTATCACAATAACATCCCTTTTCGTCATCCTTCATTTTAAGTGTAAGTGTGCTTTCGCTATTATTTACCGCTAAAAACTTGGTTCTCATGCTATAAATTTATAATTTTTAAATTAATTATTTGAAAAAAAAACAATAACATTTAAAGTCGAATGATATTTTTTACGAGTAAAAGACTTTATTATAACACATTTTTTCAAATAAATTAATTACGTCAGAAGAACCTTTTTATTTTAAAAATATTTATATGCTGATATTATATTTATTACATTTTAATAATCTGACATTACATTAAGCTGCTTTCATTTTTTCCGATTCTTTGGTTCTTCATCTCTCTGGTTGACATGTAATAGGTATTTAAACTATTTTTTTTATGGTGCAATTCTTGGGACAATTTTTGGGGTAATTTCAGGACAATAATATAAAAGCTACTTATGATTTTGATTAATTTTGCATTTGCTTCAAACAAAATATCTGGCAGACTGGATAATTATATATGCGAAGAAAAGAACAAATATTAATATATGTAATAAGTAACAAGCGGAAATGTTAATAGACTTTTTTCTTTTATATTCTTTTGAAGTACTGCGCTCAAATAATGCAATTAATTTATTAAATAATAATGTGTCAAGATTTAAATTAAAAAAGGTTTGGTTTTTGTAATGTACAATATTTAATAAAATCATAAAAATATTAATTTAACCGAGCGAGCGTTAGCGATTCAGGTATAGCAGCTAGTATTATAATATACGCTTACTTTGAATAACAACTAAAATACACTTTACACAATCTTGACATTAAAATCTTAATCAAACCATAGTATACTTTTTCAATAATTTGTCAATGACATATTCCAGTCATTGAAAACGAAGTAACCTTTCATCGTTATCACTGTAAATAATATATATGTTAATTACATTCGAACGGATACTTTTCAAATGACGAAGAGAAATCGGTATAGATACATTCGCGATACCTATTGCCTCTATATACGACATCTCCGCGTGAAACTTTCACCCTTCGCCTTTTAACCTCAGATGCCTCGACAATCACCTAAGACTCTCGTCTAGTCGGCTGCTGTCGTACCTATGTATGTGTATACATATACTTACGGTAGTATACATGTAGTGAGTTTAAGTAGCACCAAGATCGGAGATTGGCGGTCACTCGAAAAGGTCTTTAATAGAGCAGCAAAAAAAGACTTTCCTTAAAATTTTTTGCTTGAAGGATTTCTAGCTGTTGCTACTAATACCTTCTTTTTATCACACCTGCTCTTTTATTCGATACTAACTTCATTAAGTATGATTAGAATTTGAATTTTTTGAAATTGAGATTACGAATAGATAATTTAATGCTTTTGTTACTATCTATATTGTACAAATTGAGATAGTGGAAATGTTGACCACGTAATTAAAACACCTTCTATAAGAAACTAAACTGTTTTTAAATAAAATACTTGATTAACAGAAATTTGTGTAATTAATTATTATTAATGGAAATAATAAATTTTGTGTGCATAATTTAATAGCGTAGTGCATGAAAAATGAAGAACTTTAACAAAATATTTATTTGAAAGATTTTGTAATAAATTTAACGTTAAATAACAAGCAATCTCAAATTGCACTTTTGGCATCACTGAATTTTAACAAAAATATTGTATGATAAAACAAAAATTCGTGCTTTCAGATTCTTCTGCCTCGTTCTCGGAGCTGTCCGAGTCCTCAACTACGAAAACCGATCAGTCATCCTCGAAGCCGTCTATCTTCGACACTTTCGACATCTCCGAATTTCTCAACAAAACTGACACCTCCAGCAC
Organism: Torymus auratus; assembly: GCA_900474315.1. Classification (NCBI taxonomy): domain Eukaryota; kingdom Metazoa; phylum Arthropoda; class Insecta; order Hymenoptera; family Torymidae; genus Torymus; species Torymus auratus. The sequence goes on from UXGD01005786.1 coordinate 12,059, forward strand.
CACGACCCCGAGTTCCGGGTCCACCGCGAAGGCGAGTTTCTTCGACAGCTTCGATATCAACCAATTTATCAGCAATACGACCGCCACCGACGACTCGGGCAAAAATTCAAACGTCAATCTGGCCGATCTCGAGGACTCATTCGGCGGTAGCACACCAGAGCCGGATCCCGTGCTGCCGACCAGGCCGAAAACTGGACTCTATTTTCTGGTCGACTGGAATACGTTCTTAGAAGTGGGCGAGGAAGGCAAGGAGAAGGTCAATCTAAGATTTTCACCGAAAGTTGGTGATAGGTCAAGATTCATACCAGTTAAGATACCGTAGGAAGTCACTGGTGCAGTCGCTTTTATTTTCCTTGGCACTTTTGTCGTTCACGACTTTGAGGCGATGAAAAAGTAGGATAATTTAGTAGTTGTGCTTATGTTTTTAAAAGTTAAATTAGTGTTCACGAAATTGTGTATCGGACATTTACCGTAAGCTCGAGTATCTAATTTAACATCGCTTATTTATAAAATGGTTCCAGTAGTAATATAAGAAATAAAATTTTTGAAATATAGTCAATTTAAAAAAATGGTTATATAATCGTAGAAGTGAACTGTTGCTATGCACGTAATTGTTGTTCAATATTCAGGTTCTCATAATATCCTCTTATGCGAACTTTGTAAAACTTGTTTGTTAACATAATTCTTATCTAAATTTTTATTTTTATTTGTATAAAATATTGGGCATTATATAATTTGCTACTTCTTCGTCGCCTTAACCAATTTCGTATATTGACGAAAATTATTTATGCAGTTAAATTATTTCGCCATAAGCTCTAGTAAGTTTTTTTTTAAGTTTCGCGTTATAAAATATATAATTTATGTGAATAATAATCATACTATTTAGTTTTTTTTACATTTCTATTTTAGTCGAGTCATTGATGCGAGGCTTTAATTAAATCAAATACCAGGATTTTGTATGTATATTAGAATACTTAATTATAATGTAAGATTAGTATTAAATATTACTCAACCTATGTGTTCGCAATTTGCGCTATATTAGATGTAGTCTTTAAATAGTAGAGACTATTTGTAAAAAATGTGATGATTCTATTAATAATAGACAAATTATTTATGTAATAACAAGATTAATTATCTTATTCATTATAATAATTTCATACAAAATATAATAATATTACATCTAATAAAAATATTTACAAAATTTTATGTATAATAATTATTCCATTTTGCTTCTTCCTAGAGGAAGTAAATTTTGTAATAGTAAAATTTTAGGTTTCTTTAAATCGCTCTAGAAACATAATTAGAGGTGTTAGAAGTTTGTATCACATGATTTTAGAAAATGTCTGTATGGATGTGTGTGTGTCTTTTTCCGAAGGGGTGGAGAATGCTTTTTACGCACCATGTCAAGAACTACTCGGAGCTTTCCGTGTGTGAGGCTCGCCAAGTTGTTAGTGCAACTTGTCCGGCCAGAAGGATAGACCAGATCCCGCTGTATCATAGTAGGACCCCTACCCACTAAAGTCCAACGCTCTTCCTTCTTGCTGTATCGTCCAGTCTTCTTCTTCTTACTTCATCGTTTGGTCATCTTGTTTTGTGTTCTTTGTCCTTCACGGAGAATTCAACCCATCTATTCCTCTTGGAGAGTGTGCGCATGTGTGCGGGCAACTTGTTATCCTATGG
>UXGD01005787.1:0-13736 GCA_900474315.1 Torymus auratus
TGGCACAGTTTGGCACAATTAGACACAATTTGCCATAGTCTGGCATGATTTCGCACATTAAATTATTTCCATCAGGGAGCTTTACGATATGTATCTAGGTATACTATATATTACAAACCATGCAATGAATTTTTCTCACGATCTTATACAAAATGAGTGATAGTGAGTCAATAGTTCAAATTATAGTTATTGTAAATTAATATTTGTTCATTTCATGCTTTTCACTCGCTCCTTTGTCTGTCGATCGGATAATGGATATGATGTAAGCGTTGTTGAATTGATAATATTTTTATATTCATTATTTAGTCAAATAGAGAATATTGTACACTTCATGTGAATTTTTTATTGGGGGGCACTGACCCTTTACGGGGGGCACCACCCCTAGTTTCGTAGTTTGGTGCGGTATAATTTATTGTGTTATGATACGATGTAAGTGACCACATTTTCCGTCTAGTAAGGTCTAAAGTTCTAATTACTTTAATTTCCTCGTACTAACTTATATAGATTGGCACATTCAGCGTTTCATATATAAATCATGTCTGGTTCCAGGATCCTTAAAACATTGCCGTAAGCACCTTATCGAGCATCTCTCTATCTAATCTAAAACTGCGATTGCAGCCAGAGCATAAAATGAACAAAAGTGCTAATCCTTCTTAATCGCGATAAGCGTTCTATTAAAATTGTATGATCTTTTCGAGGGCCGCCCTGAAAAGCTCATTCGTCATTCGTTCGCGATCCTTTAACATCTTATGAAACATTGATACAATAAACTAGTTGAATAATTAACTAGAAAGAGATTTTTGTAAGAAAGTTATCTGCGGCGTGAATGCAACAAGAAAGAGATAGAGCTGGCAGAGTTTTGATTGACTGCTTAGCTGGGTGCGCTGCGCCTCGCATAATTTCCGGCTCCATTTGTGATAAGAAGCAAGCGCGGCAGGTATTTATCGATTCTCCGCGTTCCTTCTTTGCAAACATCTTCCGGTCTCGCATCTCCGCTCGGCGCGATTTTCCGCAAAAGTATCAGCGCACAGTAGCGGTACAGCGTCGGCCGAGCTCGACTAGACCATGGGAAATTGAGCTGTTATATCAACAGGTTAACCAGAACGGAACAACAAGCCGCGGCTGCTCGCTCTTCTGACACCGATTCCTTCTCTCCGCAATACATAGAGTAGCGGTGACGATGCCGCGTACACGCCCGAGATTTTGCGAGCAAAGGCAGAGGCTGTTTCATCGATTGACAGCTGCGACCGCGGCTCTACGGTTTGCCCGTCTGCTCACCCATCCACGCCAAATTTCCCTGGCCCGCTATATATAGAACGTGCGCACGGCAAGTTGCTGTTGCTGGATCGTGCGATGGAGAATCTGCTTGTTTTTGGCCAGGTGTCTACCAGGAACTCGTCGAGCCAGAACTAATGGAGCAAAGAGATGCTACGTGGATGTAGCATGTCGCTTAATCGGCTTTATTCGCACAGTTCATTTGCACTTTTTCAAGCAGCCGTTTCAATCAACTTCCAACGCCTGCAAGAATGCATTTTTCCGTTTGTTTACTTTTGAATTAAAAAACTGAAGTGTTTTATATTTTTGTTGAATTACTATTAGTTGAGTTGGAATCTGTAAACTTCCTGAAATGAGAAACTCCTTTGTATTTTTAAAATTTCATTAAAATCTGCTTATTGTGAATTTGCATATTGCAAATGTGAATTTTGCATTCGCAATTTAAAATTATTGTTTGCATTTATGTTCAAAATTACCTACATTATTCATTATTTATGCTGCAAAAATAAAAAGTTCGTTCTGGATGTATGCGTTATATTTATATTACCCAAGCTTGCAGAAAACTGTAAAAAATTTATATGAAAAGAGTTTATAGCGACGTTTTATTGCATGTGAAAATCAGCCATTTCTACGAATATCTTTCTATTTGAGTATAAACTTTAACGTAAGAAAAGAATATAGTTGTAGGTATGTAAAAATTACCTTTCTATGATCAGACGAATGACACTAGCCGTAAAATTCCAGTAAAAGTTTAAAATAAATACTCTAGTGACAAGGGTGGGAAAATTGTACAAAATGTTTTCCAAGCGAAAAAGTTTTTGAACGCACTTTAATTTTAATTTTTTCACATCTAAAGTAATATTCACGAATTAAGCGCTTTTACAAGTGCTGGAACTTATATTCGTTAGGTATTTCATAATGGCTATATTGCTACAGTAAAGAACGCAGGATTTTCCAATTACGTCCAATAATTTATGATATTATCATTGAAGTTTGAAGAGGTCGGGCCTAGTTTCGCCATCGCAGCCTTATAATGTCTGCACCGCGAAGGTGGCTTTTTCAGTATCAGAGTGCGCGCGAGAACGGAGAAGTTGTTGGGGCGAGTGTAAAAAAGAATAAGAGGGCGCATATAAAGAGCGGAATTAGAAAGGGGGAGCACATGCGTCCCCGGTGCGCACTCGAGGAGTTAATTAAAAATACACGCGCGAGATGGCCGCGAAGAAGCGGCGCGGAGGGCCAAATGAAAGTCATAAATTAATTTTCCAAGCCGGAGCTGCTGCCGCGGGCTGAGAAATTCGCCCGATTTGTATTCCGCTCCCGGTCGAGCGAATCCCTATCGCTCGGAAAATTCGAGCCCCTGCAGTGGGAAACGTGCCGGCGCAAGATCGGATCGGTGTCGCGTTACTGCATAGCGGGCCACTGCATAGGTATACATAGAGCTCGGCGCACTGCAATAAGTCAGCGGCGTTTTCAGCGGGCAAACACGCTGCCGTGAATAAACGTCCATTATTTGGAATCAGCGCGAACGGTGCGCTCCCTCCACAATCGGCCGCGCTGTTTGCGAGCGCGGTGTACGGCCGAGCCCGTGGCTGAGTTTGCATATGCACGCGCCTGTTGTTTTTTGCGCGCGCCCTCGCGCTCGAATTTTCTCTGCGCCTCCATCGGATGATTTCACGATTTCATCGGTAAATGCCGCAAGTGCGCTTACAACGCGGCCGCATAGTAATGCTCGCTGGCATTCAAAGCTCCCGAGTCCAAATAAAAAAGGGATGCACTCGTTTGAATAGCATAGGTATGTAACGCCAACCTTTGAAGTTCAATTATGGATATATACAACGTCTATCCCGCGCAAACCAGTTGCAGGTTTTGAATATAAGTTCCTTTTAATTGCCAAGTTAATTAGAGTGGGAGCGTGGCTCACACACCTGTAGACGCGCGCGGCAATCATGGGTGACTAGTGCGAGCCAGTAAAAGCCTCGAAGCGTGCCAAAGGAAGTTCAGAGTCGACAGGCGCGGATTAAGAGCGCCTATCCATCGCGGACTCGCGTACTTGTACGCCGTGAGGCTCGTCGCAGTTTCACGTGTGCGCGCACGCACGGTGAAAGTCTCTTTCTCTCGGCGAGATGACACACCTACGGCAGCCAACCGGAATCTAATGTCGGGAGCCGCTCGCATCTGCCTATATTAATACTGCACTGTTATTACTTCTATCGGAGCAACAAGTGATTTATGCCTCGCTCCGTAACCTAGCTCTTTCTTCAGGATGCAAAACACATCTCCAAGCGGACCCTCGAGAGCTACATCACGGCCCGAGGCTGAGAAACGGGAGATTACTACTTGCTGCGCTGGAATAGCACAACTGATGTCTTTTTTCGCGCTTATATGACACTTGTTAGCAGCCGAACCATTGCTAAAGTTTGTTCGTATGCGGCACTGCTGGCTCCAAGCCCGTTAAAGTGCTTGTAGTTTATTTTTATTGCTAAAGAGAGAGGTTTTTACAAAAATGACTTTAATTGTTCAATTAAGTTCGTTATATTCTGTAACGATAGCTTCAGTTTTAGGTTTATACTTTCCAAAGTAAATGAATGCAATAGAAAATATTTTACAACACACGAGGAATGTTAATGTGCGCGAAAGGCTCAACTGAAAGCGTTTTCGTAGCAAACGCGTAGCGAGCAGAGTCTTTCACTGAAATAACAAGCTTCTACTTAGCTAGTGGCACCCAGTGCATTCACTTTTCAGCCTGTCAATTGCTAGCAAATATTTACAACAAATTTTTTACTGCAGCATTTTTAAATAATAACATTTGGCGGTTCAAATAACTTGCAATAATACAAACATTCGATGTGCATTGTTTGAGAGCACAAATAATCGAGGTTTTTATTTGAAAATATAGCACAGAAATTTCATTGTGCATTCGATATTCTGGCGTTTACGTTTATTTTTACCGTTGTATGCGAGGGTTTTATTATTCCAGTGAGGGAATATTCATACGAGCAGTTTAGTTGATTCTTATAAAAAGAAAATTGCCGAGCTTTTTGAGACAAAGAAATGTCAGAAATAAAATAACAAACGCGGGGTAAAAAAATAAAGGAAGACGACAGACATAAAGAAACTCACGTATAATTGGAAAGTAAGCCGGAGAGGAGCGCCGAAATGAAATAAAAAATCACGGCTGCTCTTTCTCCCCTCGGGAGCAGCTCGGGCTCCTGGCAACACTCGAGGAACTTCCGCGCAAGCAGCAGAGTCGGGAGGCACAGAGTCAGTCGCGGCACAGGTTTAACTAAAATGCGGCGCGCAAGTATACTTAGTTGAGCGCACCCAGGAGCGCTGCGTGGAGAGTTCGCGTGTGGAACGGCGGCGGAACACTGCCGACCCGCTTGTCGCGCGGAGCCGGCGAGCAGCGGCGCTGTGGCGGCGTCGGCGGCTCGGACTGCCGCATGACCCCCTTCCGCGTGCGCGCGCGCGCCGAGAGCTGTGCTACCCGCACTCGCGGCAAAAACGCTACCCTTTTTCGCGCCCCCGCAGGCTCCCGTCCCTTTTTGCGGGGGAGATTAGTCGGGGCCGGCCCGCGGGCTGATTTTTCACGCGGATCCCCGAGGATCGCTCCGCGGCTGGAAATTAGAAGCACCGGCCCGCCTGCTCAAGCATTCGCTGACGTCGCGTCATTAAAACTTTATTCCGGGGGAAATAAAATTTTCATCCCGCCCCGCGCCACGGCCGGGCTGATTCCTCATCGAGTTTTGTTTGCCTCAACTCTCCAACAAAGTCAAGAAATATCACTCGAAAAGTCATTTGGCCACTCGCTTCTAGCGTAGAGAGACTTTTGCTTTTGAAATTTCCTACGAAGCCAAAGTTACAACTCCGACCTGGAAAGAAATACGCAATTCCAGGGGAAAAATTTGTGCAGGCCGCTTTGACAGCCGCATTCGAGCGTATGCGCCTACAAGGGAGCTACGACAATGTACTTCAATATTTCCTTTTTCAGACTTATTTTCTAACTTTATCATTTATTTTGCAGACTTTTCAAATGCACTCTAAATTTGCGAGGGAAAATGTCTAAATTGAGTTTCCTAGTAATTAAAGTCCCCAGACGTTTTTAAATTAAAGCAAATTTATAAGCGCTCTATAAATGTTGACATTTCCGTGCTTTGTGCAAAATGGAGCTTTCTTCTCGCTGTCTGTTTTCATTAATCTCCAAGTCAAAGCGTTCGCTACTTTGCAATTCTAATTTCTATCGAAAAATTTAACCAAAATAATTATATACGTTATTTACAAAAGAGATGTGACGTATTTGATTGTCCGAAAATCTCTTGGCAAATAATTTAGTGTCGATTGTTTAGCAAGCTCAGGCCGAAATCCTATCGTGAATCAAGTCACATTTGATATTGGAACATGATTCACATGCGGATAGCATCTAGTCTTATGGTCTTCATATACGAGTCGGATCTGAACAGCATACGAATAGCATAAAAAGCGTGTGCGATTCGTGTATAAGAAACTACGATCGTATATATATGGGATATTGAAACTGGCATCGTGTGCAGTATAGGATGTTGTTTCGCCAACTTGTATATATTTCGTGGAATGGAAGCTATTGAAATAAGTGTATTTTAAATCAGACCTGCGTAGAAGTATTACACATTGGCCTGATTTCAGTTGTTGTCATGGCACACGCGAATACACATGACAAAGAGGAGGCAAGTAAAAATGAAGCACGTACGTTGACCCAATTCGGCGCTTCGATCAAGCGCCCGAGGATCATTAAGAGCGCTGGCTTTGAATAAACGGCGTCTCCACGAGCCGCTTAATTAGCATGGCGTTCTAATAGGTAGGTGCACCGCGAACAAGAGGTCTCTTTGGGATGAAAAGGGCCCCGCGAGCCAGAAAGAGCCCCCCTGTCCGCGATCGATTCTATAACAGTCGTAATGAGAGTTCGGCGGTGGTGACGATTCGCTCGTTGGAATGTTTTTCGGAGGAAGAAGTGGATTTATATAGGAGATGATCGAAGCGGACGGCGGGTTCAACAGGTCGGCGGCGCGCGCTGAGTGTAGGTGCAGCCTCGGGGCGCGGATCTGTTGGGTTTCGCGCTGGCGGCGTAGCGCGGAGGCGCGGGGCCCCAGTGACCGAGATTCCCGCTTCCATTCTTCCTGATCCTCCTTCGCCGGATGCTCGCGGCGCGCTGGCCTCGGCGAGAACTGAAAGCCGGGCCGCACGCGCCGGATGCCGGATCGCGCGCGAGAGCGGAGGAGAAAGAGAGAGTCAACGATCGGATTATTCCAACGGCGCTTATTTCAACTCGCTTACCTCACCGCGCCGCCGTCTCTCCTTTTACTTGGAGCTCGCACGGTGCCTTTGCGTCGACGAGTATCAACTTCTCATTCATATCTACGCAGTTGAAAATCTCGTCCGCTTTTCAGACGAGCTTTTTCTCCAATAAATAACTTATTATTAATAACATTTCTTTAAAACTGGCCTGCAAACGCAGTTCTGTATTATTAAACTGCGTTTAATACTTTGGCAAAACAGGATATTTTGCCTAATAATAGCTGTTTATGTTCTCTATTAGTCGGCTTTCTTTCGTCTAATTACATACAATAAGTATTATTACGCTTGCTTTGGAGATCAGGTAATTTTCTTAAACTATCTTTGATGACAAAAAGTATTCACGTATTTTAGTGAAAATTTTTTATTTGTACAACTACTGTCGCAAATTGGTCTTCCGTCATCGTTAATTAAGTACCAAGAAACACATGGAGGTGTTAGCCTCTGCGGCTAATATAAGTTACACAGTTCCGATACTGCGCAGATGTGGCTAACCACTTTGCCGATATACAAGTGTTTCATTATGTTACCAAGTTTCGTCTCTATGTAACTTCATTTACTCCAGACTTTGAAAAAAGTTTCTTCGCTGCGGAAACTAACTTTTCACTTCTATATTTGAAAAAGTCGTCGATGAGTTGATTTATTTCATTATCGAAAAACGATATAATAAACACGAGAAAATTAATTAAGAAAAATGAGTATAGAGTAAGTAGATTTTAAGTATTATAAATGACTATCTTTTCTCCTGTATATCGATTCTATGTAATATGTTCTCGGTTGGTCAGCACAAAATGCGACATCAGAAGAGTCGGTGCAACGTCCCAATTATTCTCATTCGATCTTGTTGAAAATTTTAGTACGTAATAACTTCCATTTATCTACTTGCCACTATTTCAAAGTGGAAAATTGCAATATAGTGAAAAAGGATATAATTATTGATCCGCAGTGTCTATAGAAAAGTTCGTCTCTCGAAATACGTAGGTAACTTTGTATGCGGTTTATTTGCGACACTCAAAGGGTCGGCGCACTTTCGGGGCCAAATTGATTGATTGCGCGTTCATAGGAGTCGACTTTGGCAACGTGTACCCGGCTAAATTCGTCGATATTCAAATTAAGTAAAATCGGGTAAACCCCTCACAAAAGCCGATGGCAGAGAGCCGAGAAAAAGCGCCGAGTGCGGAAGGGAGGGAAGCAAAACAATGAAAGCCGCTCGACATTGGCGATCGTGCGGAAATAAGAAAATTTCCCGGCGAATATTGCACAAAGTGAGAGTTGCGAAACATAAGTAATCCAATTAGAATCGCAGATCAGAGGAGGCAGCAGGAGTGGAGTCGAGTAAGCCCTCCCGATCGATAAACAATAATTCTCTCTTCGTCCGGATTTAGTTGGCTGTACCGGAAGCAGCTACAACTACGAAGTGGGCTCGGAAAAGTAATGGCCGTTAATTGCCGTTGGGGCTTATTGGCAGTATATATCGAAATTTTCGAGCGGCGAGGTGTAGTTAGACGTACAGCTGGCAAGGGAGGCCGAAAGCCGGCCAAGGGTCTCCGCCGAATTGCCGGAAGCTCAAGTTCGCGCAGCGGCGATTGCCGTCCGCATTGTTCGCAGCGCCGCCGGACGCTTTACGGCTGTCCTAACCGTTGCGCTGCCGCACGCCCCTCCGCCCGCGCGCCTCCTATCTTTTATGCGCGTAACGGTAAACCTCTCATCCGCATTGTACCTGTATACTACACGCACGCGTGTGTGCGATGCAAGCCACTACATGGCCGAGCGCGCGCGGCGAATGCGGTATATATACGTTTGGCTATTATGGCTACGCGGAAGGGGAGGAGGGAAAGCTATTGGACGGATCAACGAGCGAAAAATTTGAAATTCTCGCGGAAACAGGAGGGCTGCTTTAAAATACATAAATATCTTACTAACTTTAATATCGATCTAAATAATTCACTGTAAAATACGCATTGCTCTCGATATTTCAATCAGTGCACATGCACTGAAACCAAATCACTGGCAATTAGTCAATATGCACTGATTCAATTGTCCAGAGTGCACAATTAATAAATAAACCTTTACGATTAAAAAAAAAGAATACCTTCATTTATGATTAGTTTTTCTACTGTAATTATTTATTAATCCAATTTTTAAAGCAACAAAAAACGTATAGATTTTAATTTATTCCTTATCGATGTATACGTAAAAAAGAACTTGGTCAGTTTACGATCAATGAGGGAGAATAAAAGATAAAAATGTTATAATTGAGCTGCACTCAAATAACGTATAATAATGAAAAAATTAATTAAAACTATAGAACCAAAACTTTGTAAGTATTCGTTGTATTTCTATGCAAAGTTATTATTAAAGTGATTTTTATTGTATAACGTAATAATTGTCAATAACTTAATTCTTAAAGTAACTATTAACGCAGATTTAAAAATTACAATATTCAGAAGTAATTAAAAAAATAGGGCTTCGATGAGGATGGTTTTACAGTAAATTAATATTATAATATGATAACATTTGAAATATATATGATTATATAGTAGATGAAAAAGAGAATATTCATTAAAAGGTTTCCGTTTTTCTAATTTCTAATTTAATTTAAATACAAAGAAAAAAAAAGAACTCTGCAACCGAACAATTTATATTTTTCAAGAGAAGAAGAAGGTGCTTTCAAGACGGTTATCTATAGCACCAAAAATTCTTTAAAAAAGCTGTTTTTCTCAAATCTTCTGAAATTTCTTTTATATTAATTAACTGGGGAACCACAATCTGTCCAACGACGACTAATCTGGGAAAACAAAGACCAATTGGGATCTGCTTCTCAACGAAGATCTCGAAGGGTCGTCGAGAGCTACTCCTTCTTCACATTATTATATGTTCGATGCTGGTTATGTAGTCGCTTATTCGGTCTGTTCTTTACGGACCATCAATAATATTCTTACACATGTATACATCTATGATAATACGTTGTAATAAGTAACTGGGGGACTATGGAACGACTTTGAAAATATAAGGCAAAACACGTGCATATTCCAGAGACTCTATCTGTAGTATGTGGCTTATTATATTATTTGTAAACGTTTGATTTTAACTCATGCAGATTTACACGAAACAATTTCCAACAATGATTTATAGCTCCGGAAACGTATTGGTGCAAATCAATTACCTAAATATGCATGTTCCAAAATTTTGCATACGTAGTCGTTTAAATAAATCATCCATTTTAATACGCATACGTGAGCGCACGTGCACCTGTCTAGTAGTTTGGGAGAATACTGCTGCTCATTTGACAAAGGAGAGAGGGAGTGGGAGAGAGAGAGAGAGAGAGAGAGAGAGAGAGAGAGAGAGAGAGAGGTGGTGCATGTTTTGGAGATGCTGCGTGTAGCTTTTTCGCAAACTAGGACAAGCGGAAGCGCACGCGCATCGTGTCGACGTGGATTCCTCTGTTTCATGTAAAGAATATTATCCATTGTTCCCTGCTTTCGAATAATAATCCTGATAATAGAATGGCTTTCGTATTCCAAACAACCGTTATACACAATGAAACTCGCACGCATCGAAATCGCGGTCGAAACTTTGTATATAAACAATATATGAATTGCATTTTCGTCTGAATAAAATAGTACATCACACTCTGCACGGCGTGATTAGGACCCTCGCTATGCTCCGATCCTAACTTCACGCCAGGCAAAAAAGTGTTACTTAGGTCTCAATTTTCGTATTAGTATATATTATGATACGGATGTGGAAGGTGATTATATTTACCGCATGTGACATTTTTCGCACAAGCGAAGCGAGTGAGAAAAGTTGAATGCGATAAAAATCATCTTGCGCACCAGTTTCATGCAGTATTTTATACCACGAGAGCCGAATAATAGTGGTATAAAATAAATAGTACCTGAGTATACGTGGACAGAATTTCATCGAAGTAATAAAATAAATTTTTCCATTTGAGAGGAAAGAGAAAAGATTACATGTGAAATATTATTTTATGACCATCTCCATCATAATGGCCACTTTATGCATTGCCTGAAAAGCGGGATAAAAGTAGCGCCTGATTACCTCTTTTACCCTGTCCTACATTTGCGGGAATAAAGTAAATTAACAGAAATAAAGTACTTTATTCTCTGAATCTGCAGTAATGAAGTAAATTAGCATCATAGAGCCCCACTTTCCAAGTCAGCAAAATGTTCACAGTGGGACTGGGAATAAAATACTATATATGTTATAACAAGGGAGTAAAGTCGAAGATTATTCATCGGGGCTCACCTCACTCCCTTGGGATCACCCAAGGGAACGATCGACTTTACCTCCGCGTTTTACTATTATTATAGCCCAATAATTAAATGAAACGGTAAACTTTAATCGTAGAGGTAAATTCTGCAAATTCAGTACATCACGGCTCAATTTTTCAGTATATGTGGCGACGGCATGGTCGAAAATATCCATACGGATTTCACATATGGAACATAATATAGAATCCATATGGATTTCATATGAAAATTTAATTGGTCCCAAACGTCGTATGGAAATTCATATGGTATTCTTCATAGAAATCTTTGTAGAATCTATATTTCATATTGATTTTCATATATCTTTTTCTGCAAACATTTTAAAAATACTTTTCAAATGGATTTCCATGTGGATATCTGTATGAAGAAACATTTAAAATATATCTCTAAAATGTTTGTATACATAAAATTTTACATCTTACATGGAAATCCAATAATCCATATGGAACGTACTTCGACATAGTAATTCACATGAAAATCTATATGAAAATCCAGTTAAGACGTACGTTTACAAAATTTTGTAGAAAAAAAATCTATATGGAAATCCATTTGAAACGGATTTTAATAATATTTATAGAAAAATCTAGACAGAAATCTGTATGTAAATCAACATTAACATAATAACATATTTCAAAAATGTTCATAGAAAAATTCATATAATTTCTATAAATATGTCTATAATAAATTCTATAAAGAAAAGTGATGTTTTTAGGAGGATGGGGGACCAGAGCATTTTCTCGAAAGTGATCAAGTTTAATTCTTATTATCTAATAGATTACAAAAATTATGAGACTCTAAAAAGCTCCAAACGTCATCAAAAATGAATAAAAATGAACCTGCACTATAATTGTTCCTAAAATTTAAAAGTAATATTCAGGAGGTGTTTACAAAATTTATAATTACTAGGTAGTCATTTTTATAAGGGTGCTTTGCGCGCCGTAATTTTAGCACAACTTCGTGCCACTTTTATTTTTGTAACCTATAGCAACCCATTACACCCACCAACCAAATCACGAATAAATTGATATCATAACAAATCCATCATTTTTTTAAGATAGGAAAAAAGAATGAGCCCGCCGAAAACAAACTTTTAGTCCCATTATATCCAAAAATATGGTCATTTTTCAATTTTGGGAGGCTACGGCTTTATGCATAGACATGCTGGGGCGCTATCAGTGCTAATCATTGGGATGTATTTATGTTGCATTTTTCGTAAAGTTATATATAACAGTTGAACGGGACGTTCTTCCAACGTTATATGTGCGGAGGTGGATGCGTCTCTTCGCTCCCCTTCGCGTGGAGCATTAATCACAGGGAGAAATCGCGCGAATGCATGTAAACACGAATATACATATATGGATACAAGCTAGAACGGATGGACGGGGACGCGCTCGCGCGCGCCTGTATGGCCATTCCTGCGTGGGCGCGTTTCCATACGGAAAAACCTATAATGCTACGTCAGCCGCCGTGATTAAGCGAAGCGAAACTTTAATGGATCGCAGGCCGCCATGCCACGTGAGCCGGAGCCGCAGCCACAGAATTTACAGTGTTCTTGGAATTCGCGCGCCAGCGCGACGTCATGCATGCGCTCGTGCCTACTATATATACAAAAGAGCAAAAAGCTTGTGGCTAACGCTATAGCGAGTAGCCCGAATGTTAAATAAATTGCTCATATGAACTAGCCTCAGCATTCTTTCATTCTTCGAGATCCATCGCCTTTCAAATATCTTCCTTCATGCAATGCAGCAGAGATTTTTTGTATCCGCTGTCTTATTGCAGTGGACAGATTTATAACTCATTGTTATCTCTATTAGGGAGAGAAAGAAATTCGTAAAAATTAACAAAAGTTTGATAATTTTTACCAAACTGTTTAGTAACCCGGAGTCAGACCTCATTACTCCACTTTTTTACCAAACTTTTTGGCACTTTTTCTACACTTTTTGTAAAATTTACAAAACGTTTAGTAAAAAGTGTCAAAAAGTTTGGTAAACAGTTTCAATTTCTAGGCCTGATTCAGGCTTACTTGACAGTTTGGCAATTTTTACTAATTTCTATCTCTCCATGACATCCCTAGCGAAGAAAAATAGTGAAGACAATTAAACAAAACTGAAGAAAACTTTTTTCACCAGGGATATCTATCTATTGTGAATTTAATTATTGATATTGATGGGTTATCCCTCTGTCCTACAAAAACGACTTTTCCATCAAGTATGATGTTCATATTACTCCATGCAAATTGGAGTTGACGCTGATGATAGTCGGTCAAGATTCAATGATGCCCTTTGCCATAAATCCTGGTAAGTAAATTAATGCGATCTTTGTAAGAATTTAGAGTATTTAGACATATATAGTATTGACATCTCACAATCGGCCGGCACCTTATAACTTACCTTCAAATCTTACCGATGTCGTTCTTGATTTAAGTACTCCTGTCGCTCCTGGCGACTTGTTTAACTGTAAGAAACCAGACACCTCGGTCAAGAGCTAAGAAACCAGACAACTCGGTCAAGAGCTAAGAAACCAGACAACTCGGCTGAGCGCTAAGAAACCAGACAACTCGCGGGCTCCTTTTTTCATTTGATTTTTAGTTGACAACCTTTGTTCCTTATATGTATACATTAATAGTACGTTATGTAACAAGGGATTAAAATGTCGCTGAATATTCCCACGGGTGAATTCACTGCCCGAGGGAGCGTAGCGAAGCGAGGGTATAGTTATCACCCAAGGGAATAATCGACTTTAGTCCCGTGTTGCATATTAGTACATTGTGCAACAAGGGAGGAAAATTGACTTTTTCTAGCGAGGATGATGATTGAGCACGAGTGGTTCACGAGGGCGCCTCCG
>UXGD01005788.1:0-13734 GCA_900474315.1 Torymus auratus
ATATATATATATATATATATTTTTTTTTTTTTTCTTAACTTATCATTTTCATTAAAACTTTTTTCTCGAAAAAAGATTCTCCGAGAGCTGACGAAATATTTAAATTGTAATATATTGTGGATATAGACATGCTCGGGACTGAGAATAGTAGAGATAAATAACATCTTAGAATATAACTTGACAGTATGGCCATAAGCTTCATATTTTCTCAAGTTAAACAAGTCGGTCATTAGAATCTCTTAGAATGAATATCAAAATAACGAAAAATATTTGTAATAAGTTTAATGAGTATTTATATTTTTCAGTTTGTTTTGCAAAGAAACTTAAATAAGTTTTCGCCTTGAAAGAGTAATGTAAATTAATATAAAATCTATCATGATAAAAGTTGCATTGTAACTACGATTTCATTGTATAACTATTACGGGAAAGACAAATGAGCATTGTTTATTTTTTGTGAGACAAATTAGTATAAAAATTAAGCTAGTTATAAAGTGAAATTTCGAGATATTCAGATTTTTAATTAATATTCAATTATACTCTTATTTATTATCCAATAAATCATTTTCTTTATTTTCATTCACAATTTACAGCCAATCCCAACAAACCCTCAGTCCATCCGTATAGCTGTATATGCCGGAAAGCCCACTCGAAATCTCCTACATCATCGCTCTCTTAGTCTCTTCTCTCTCTTTCTCTAAATCCACAGATCTCACATGCCGACCGAATCGCGCCGGCAGCGGCATCTTAACTCGAGACAAGCTCTTTATACGTCGCTTTTATTATAAGGGTATAAAGAGAAATCGCCGCCACCGCTGCGACTATCGCCCATTCGCTCGCGCGGTCTTTTTAATGCCCGAGTGGGCGCGTGAGAGTTCGTGGGCCCGTCGATGCGCCCGGGATATTTGTACACTCCACGCGCGCGTGTAGTATAAGGTAGTTCGTTCCCGGGGATCCGTTTAATCGTTTGCGCAGATGCGCATGATGCGGTCGGCCGATCGGTGTGTGTTATATGCTGAGCGGATAGGTGGAATAAGGTTTGGAAGAATAGAGAAGGGCAGAATGGCTAGAAATGTTTTAGGAAAATAGTCGTAGTCAAGTTGTTACATAAATATAGATTTTCTTTTTATGTGATTCAAATAATTAGATAATCAATCATTTTAAACTTGTAGTTGAAGTTCGTAAAAAAAAACAGTATTTCTTTTGATAATATTTTTTAGCGATTGTAAAAAATAAGTATAGGCTTGATGATTATATTTTGACTATGACCGCCGTATGCATACATTTACTATTTATAATTCAAACAATCAAATATTAAGTTCATAAATAAGAAGAGAAAAATTACTTAAGTACTCATTTATTATTTTTTATTTTATTTTTTTGTCAATTTTCTCTTATTATATTCAAAAACTTTCTTCATTTATACAATAAAAATTAACATAAAAAATTTGAATCACACTGTGTTCCGATCGTAACGTCGCAATGAAACACTAATCGGACTCTCCTTTTCTGTTTGCAACCTACATTAAACCTAAAACAATATAGACAATGAAAAATGAATAGCTATCACTTCGAAAGCTCACGAAAGAACGACAACCTCGGGACACTGCGCAAGCTCTACGGCGAAAAATTCACGTCGCAACCTGTATATATACACATCTCTCTCACTGGCGATCGATTTTTTCGCGTGGCGCGGGAGCGACGCGAGAGCTTCTTTCCCCGCCATTGCTATTCAGATGTATTCAAATGCGCGCCGCGGCTGCCGCGGGGACCTTGAAAAAATATTTGGCGAGAAAACAACTGCGCGACTGGCACCATCGGAGGCAGGAGGAAGCGCCGATATACACAGCACCGAGCGGAGTTTAATTCTTCGGGATATTCTTATATCCGGATTCCGCCTCGTCTTTCGTACTGCCTGTATATATATACATATATATAGCTGCGAGTTCCCGCTCACGCTCTGCTTATACAATTCGCGACGCGGTTATGAAAGTTTTCTGTTGCGCTATATGTGCGAGCATAAGTACACGAGATTTATTGAAATGTGTTTAAGGTAAAACAATGCACTAGGTGAGCGGTGCACCCCAAAACGACACAGAAAAACGAGTTGACCGACCACGCAAAGACGCCAGGATGAAGCCTATTGGGATCCATGCATCACGTTGTTGCGAACACTAAACTCTTATGACAACTTGTCGTAGTGTGTCCTGGTTTAACACTGTGGCCAAAATGCTTAAAACCACCTGAAGCTCTGATTTTTTTCACTAAATCGATAAAAGTTCTTGAACGAGGTTGTTTGAAATGAAATTTTAAAGAGACGGACGAAGCCCGATTTTGTAATCATCAGTAATTTGTTTTGAAAAGAAAAATTGTAACATTATAACAAGTTTTAAAAATCAATGAAAAAATAATTTTTTTCTGTATAAATCGGACAAAATTAAAAACTTTTTGACTCTAGTTATGTTTTTGAAAAACGCTTCGTTTTCGAGCTAGAAACGATTTAAAGTTGAAAAATGACAAAATCACGACATTATAAAAAAAAAACTTTTCTTGGCTTCTACTGGAGCATTTCAAATTTTAGGAATTACTCGTCAAAACTTCTTCTTTTAGGCTATATTTTTTTTATCCAGGAGTTTGTTTTTTTTCCTGGTGACATTTGTAATCAAAAACTTGTGAAATTTACTATACGAGAGGGCGTATCCAGAAATTGTACAAATTATTAAACAATATATCTACAACTCATGGTCCTTGTGGATATCAAAATTTGAATTCGCCGTGTATGAATGAAGATAAAAATAAGAACTATATTCTGAATAAAGATAGGTTTGTTAAGTATTCATCAAAATAAATACGACACGTATGCTTAAAATAATTTCCATATGATTTATTTAACTCGAAAAGTAAAAATAGATAAAGTTACAGCGAGTGATACAGTCTACTCATCAATTGCACTTCGGTCAGTAGGCTTCAGACTGTTGATTGCGACTAATGTACGTAGAGCCACTACATTATTCAGGTATGTTTGGATGTCTGCATTACTCGCTAAGTAGCCCTGGATGAGAAGAATGGGTCCGAGGGTTTTGGAAATTTTCCGGTCTTATACATAACTGCCGCATATTCGGGCGTTCGTCGTTGTCCGTCGTCCGTTATGGTCAGTAACCTTGTGGTCATAAATTTAATCTGACCATTAAGCTAGAAACGAAAGTGGAAAAATAACTTTCCAATTCAAATTACAACTAAAAATTTTCACAGAAATCAAGCAGGATTATATATAGTATAATTTGTTTAGAGAATAAAAAAATCAATAGAACCAAATCTTGAAATTAATTATCACTTAATATTATTTATTTAAATTCAAGTATTTACAATTGATCTTACAAGTACAATAGTCTATCCTATTTTTACATTTTATTAGAAATAACGTTACTGATTCTGACTTTACATATGTACAACGTTTTTTATTTATTTTGTATACGATCAGTATATAATTAAAGAAGACAGGCTATAATATACATAACATCGCTATCATTAAATCTGTTTTATCTGGATCTCGGTTTTTATAAGTCCATTCAACTTGCGAGGAGGAAGAGCCGCATGGCCCTTTCGATCGCCGTTCTCGTGATCTACGCAGCAGTCATTATAAATGGTTTGTCGTCGTGTCTAGCTACAAAGCTCGTATTTCTGACCCGACGTTGGCAGTATTCGTAACAATTGTAACATATTTTAATATTTCCCTCTTCGTATGTACAGGTGATGCACGAACTCAATACGAAGAACTTGAGGTTGGGTGCTTTTTGAAACAACCTATCAAGTTCTACATATGGAATTTCATATTCGCCCAGTATTAGAACGAGGCTCTTCAAACAGGGCAGGTCGAAAAGTAGCGGAATAAATTCTAGATTAGGTATGTCGAAAACATTGAAGGTGATATGCTCAAGTTTCTTACAATTTCTGGCAATATCAACAATGAACTGGGTGTCCAATTTCTGACAGACACATACAAAATTCAGTATTAGTGTCCGTAGATTCTTCAGCTTACTCAAATGATAAATGCCGATTCCGATGAAGTGAGGTTTGTAGTTTAGCTCGACGAGTGACTCCGAAAGTTTATCTGCTAACTCAGCAGTGAATTCAAAATCTGATGATAGTATATGTAAGATCTCCAGCTGACCAGGCTGGAGGTGATCAAAGGTGCTGTCTGGGCAGTCACCGTACTCTATCTTTAGTTGGCGCAGTCGCTTATTTCTGCGGAAAAGTTCCCGCAACTCTCTGCCATTCTTGCCGTCGTCCTGGCAGCTCAGGCCCTCAAGGTTGCCGCAGGCAAACCAGTCCTCAGAAGTCAGCACTAGCATATCTGTGTTCAGATACTTCAGCCTCGGACACCATTCGATGATTCGTTTGATTGTACCACCTTCAAATCTCTCGGAAGTAACACCCGTAAAGGTGATCTCCTCGAGGTATGGTCCTCGTTGTTCTAGAATCTTGTGCAGTATGTTTTTGTTCTTCTCGGCATTCTTGTGCAGGGGTGGGAAAGCGTCCGTATCCACGCCGATTTTCAGATGCTTGGAGTAGGAGCACCAATGGGCTTCGCTGACATCACGCCAGCGCTTACAAACGCTTTCGATATCCACCCTGTTGCGGTAGGGTAGCTTGTTCAATATTATACCCAGACAGTCGTCGTCCAGGTCATTGATCGTGAACTCATCCTCTGCAGCAGCGTCGCTCGTTGTGGGAATGCAATTTTCGGCTTCCATGGTTGGTATTTTTGAATTTTTACGTTTAAAATTAGAAGAGAAAGTCTGGAGACCTAAAACTTCGGAGTGAACCGTTTAGTTCGGAGGCTAAACTAAGAATGACTCGCGTCCCTCTGTGTTTTCAGGTAGTAGTCGGGGTGCATGCTCTACGGTAGCGTAGGTACTACATCGAAACTAGTCGAAATAACTCGTAGCAACTGTAAATTTGACAACGCTGTATACGGCCCGAATTCATAAAGGCTGAGACGGACTCAAGTCGGGCTCAAGTAAGGTAGGTACATCAATACAGATTTACTGAAACATGGCTTTCCCTCTATCCTATTTTCCGCATCAACCAGGTGAAAATATCACATTTACGATTTTGAGTCGGAGACAAATGTGGTACTTTCGGCCGGCGTTGAGAAATACTTATTTTTAAAGGACTAAATATAATAATTAGTATAAATAATAACTAGAGATATCAAGTGTTACAAATGATATTATTATTCAGTAAAATAAAAGTAGAAAAGGTAAAAAACATACACAATTTTAAAAATTACATCACATGTTTTACGATGCGTCTGTCATGTATCTTGCTATTTTGTTGTTCAACAGATTACTTTTTCACTACCTACCCTTCATGTACCTTTATTGGAGGATTGGTGGCAATGCAAGTATGATCTTTGCAAATTGACATTTTCTTGACACGCTTTCTAAATCTGTAGCGTGTATTTCGCTCCATAGTTGGTCCAATATTATTAAGTTGAAATTCATCATTTAGCATATCGTACGATTCAACCCAGTCCTAAAAATAAAAAGTTATCTCGTTTTAATAATGTTACGTGTATCGAGTTTAATTGCTATTAAATTAAACCAATTAAATAAATTCATCACCTCATCGTCATCGAACAAGCAGAAAACATTGTTAAAATGTTTCGCCACTCGGCGTACACAACTGAACGTATTGTTAGCAACATCCTGGCACTTGCACGCATAATCCTTTAAGCAATGCTGTTGAAAAAAAAATTATATCTTTACTTTACGAAGATGACGTCCACAAAGTATAAAGATCATTATAAATCTTATATCATTACACTGAGATTTGGATCTTTGTCGCTGGGACAGCCACTGTTGGGTGAGCCCACAGTCTTCTCTCCATGGTACTCAATAAGGACAGTTCTGTCTTCGACAGCGTAGTTGAGCAGTGATATGCCATCAGAGGGCCGCTCGATACCGGCTATCTCCATGATCGTGGCGAACAGGTCGACGCTACTCACCGCTGATGTGACTTCAGTACCTCTTGTTATTCCAGGGCCTCTTATGAGTAGCGGTATGCGAATGTCCGCCTCGTAAGGTTGTCTCTTATCGTATGGCATACTAAATTGCCCTATTTATTTTAAAAGTATTTAATATATCGCTTATCAAAAAAGTGAGCAAGAGAGAGAGAGAGAGAGAGAGAGAGAGAGAGAGAGAGAGAGAGAGAGAGAGAGAGAGAGAGAGAGAGCAGAAAAATAATTTTAGTAGCGTAATTGTTGCGTTTACCCATATGGAATCCATTATCAGAAGTAAAAATAATATAAGTGTCATCCAATAATTGTTTTGTTTTTAGCTGTGCGTACATAGTTGACACAAGATCGTCAACAGCTAGAAGTGTTTCCCAGCGGCGTCTGGAAATTTCATCCAACTTCGTCAAGACATTCGCTGGCAGAGGTGAAGGACCCATTCTAACAAGCCAGTGTTTGTCCTAAATTGTCAACAAATTTTAAGAAATAAAAGAAAAAGCTGCTGTGAATTTATTTGTACTTAGCTTCCTCCGGTATTGTACCATTATATTAATTTTCAATATCAAAAATTAATATTTCGATAAGAAATGGACATTTCCAAAAGTTTATTTTTAATACGTATTCAAATTTGAAATATATTGCATTAATAATGTTCTAAGATTTCCTGACATTTGTAAATATAATGCTATTGTCTATATAATACTATTAAAATAATTTTAGTGTCATTATAGTGTAACAAAGATAATTCATTCTTTATGAAAAATCTAAGTAAATTACATTCAAGAAAAACTATTTTTTATATATATCTTTAAGGACCTAAATATAGCAAACGGAATATTTTTTTTCCAAATATAGAGAATTATACCCTACATCTAATGTATAGAAAAATAAATTTTGAAAAAACAAGGAACCCTTGTAAAACAAAAGAACATTTCGAATTATGTGAGTAGAAACAAAAAAATTAATCTTATACGCTCAGAATCGACCTGGCAATTCGACCTGAGATTTGGATGTATAAATACACGCTCTCGCGAACATACTCATATCTGCACGGATATTTTATAAAAATGGGGTATTTTAACTCCAAACATTATTCAATAGATTTCTAACAGATTTTTGTATATTTAAAAATTTTTTGCTAATAGATTTTTAGCTTTTTAGAAAGGAACAAATTCTGTAAAATCAATTTATTTTGCAAGTTTTTCTACCAAATTCGTGTTTTACTATTTGAAAACGTGCTAATTACTAAACATATGTCTCATTTTTCAATCCATTGTATAAGAATCGCGCAATTGCTATCACTTGCCTTTTGAGATGGCGTGTTGAAGTTTTTAGTTCTCTTAGCTTTATAGCCCTTGTACCTGTCGTTGTGTCGTGGAGCTGGAGTAAAGGGATCATGAGGTGCTGGTGGAGCAAGTACCATTAAGAAGGGCTCATCTTTCTTTTGAATTTTTAAGAAATCCATTGCAAAACCTCTCTACAAACAATAACGTTTCTAATATTTATTTGAAAATTGGAATAGTAATTTTATAAATGAGAAAATATACAAAATAATAATAATCATATGAATATGCGGTTAGTTAAAAAAAATAATTATGAATACTAACGATAACATCGGTCAAGTAATCATTGATACCCTCTCCGTACTTCTTTTGAACACCATTGACCGACAGCGAGTAGTCATAGTACTTAGAATTACCGACCAGTCCGTACCACTTGTCCCAGCCTGGTGGAACTCGACCCACTCCGCCTGCGCCTTTATCTCCGTACTGCAAAATAAATCCATTTTTGCTCTCGATAAGATAAGGTTGTTTTATATGGAAAGTTACATGATCCAAACGATGGATCTGTTGACTGTTTAAAAGAACTGTAATTTATGCAAACAACATCCTTATATCAAATTATTGTTAGAATCATATTGTAAGAAATGAAATAATAATAAATTACACTTTGATGAAATTTGATAAAAAATTCATAAACGATACTCTCATTGCCGTATGATATTCGTAATAGAATATTTGATAAAATAACTGAATAAAATAATTTAAATAAATTTTTTAAATAAAACCTTACGTATCCCTCTTTTTTTTGCAAGAAGTAATTAAAACTTATTAAAAAGAGATCAATAAAATTCCGTAAATAATTATGATAAATTATCAACAACCATAAAAGAGTTGTAAAAATTATGAAAAGTTGTAAAAAATTATAAATAATTATGAAACGAAGCATATAAAAAGTATAAAAATATTTATAATTTTTTTTTTGTAGTTTTTTATGATTTTTCATACTTTTTCTTAATTTTTAATTAGATACCATTTTACCACGATTATAAACAATTCCATACTTTTCGATAACCGCAAAGACTAACTAAAATTAATCGTCTGTTGCTCAGCATCGCAAATGATAATAAATTACGTAAGTTTTGAGGATTACTGGAAATGAATGTTACACAAACATATCGTTCGTATAAGGGCAATATTGTACAAATTAAGTACCGCAAATTGCAAAACTAGCATTAAACGGCAGCATTTAACGCTAAAAAACTCTGCGCTGTATTTCAGAATAAGACCCCTGGGGTTTATTTCATGCTATCTTGGTATCGAATATGGAGTCATAGTTAACATACCTTATTTAAATACTTTCCAGCATAAAAAGTATTGTATTTCATTTGTTCTTTTAAAATCGCAGCAAATGAGTTGGGTTCCTGATTCAACTGCCATTGTTGATCGCAGCAACCACCGTCCAAAGAATTATTATATGTTTTGTGGTTGTGTTGATATCTGCCTGTTAAAATCGATGCTCGATTTGGACAACATATAGGGCTTGCTGCAAACTAAACACACAAATAGTTTTTCATATCTACTCAGCCCAAACAAATTAAGATATATAATACACAAATAACTAGTTATATTTGAGAGGTTTAAAAAATTAGTAATAATTAATATATCAAGACAAAAAGTTTATTTCTACTTTCGCAAAACTCACATTTTTATCGATTACCACATAAAAGTTTTTGATAACAACTTAAGCTTGTAAAATATACTACTTGAAATACCAATAAACGGCAAGCATATAGTACTTCTTTAAATGTGCAGCATTAATCAAGCGCGAAGCGTAGTTTTATTGTCGGTATATTTTCTGCAGCTTCGACAAGTGCTATTTCTGTACATGAATCTATTTACGCATTGTTAAAAAATTTATTTATCAAGACTTACCGCATTTTTAAATGTAACTCCTTCGCCACCGATGAACTTTTGTGTATTGGCCAGAGGCGTCTTAAACGAAACATTGTATGGTAAATTGATTTTGATTAAAAAATGTGATATAATATTTTTAAATAACATTAAAACTTAAATGTAAAAATTTGTTGAACTATTGCTTTTTTCATTCATTACCATACTTTTAACAATCAAAACATATTTTTTATTATTATAATAAATTATATAATATTTATATCACTTCAGAATATGGTACTTGTTACAAATATGCCTTACCATACCATCCAGCACGGAGTCCAGATCATCGGTAAGAATCAGAATTACATTCTTACCGTTACAAGAGATTATTGCTAATGTAAAGAAAATGACAACTTTCGAAAGATACATGATTAAAACTACTCGTAAATTTACGAACAGTTCTTTAAAGACATCACAGCTTGACTTTTTGCGTCTCTCCCGTGTAGCGGCTACGCGGCACTGACACCCGAGGATTCCCCGCTTTCAATTTCTCCTCTGCCGGCGTGTAAAAATAACTCGTACGCCCCACCCGCGTTACCTACCGCCATTCGCGATAATGCTCAGAGAATTAAGACACGAAGATGAAGATGAAAGTTCATGTATGGAACTGATTTTTTTAATAGAAACTAAAAAAACGTGTATTTAAGATAAAATTATTTTTTGTTCTCAGAAATACAATGTTTATCTATTATTATGAATTTAATTTAAATTCCTAATTAAAGTGTTTGAAAAGACGACACACCGCTTATACGACATCTGGTGGCACACAAATTACTACTTATGTAATTAATGGAATTTGGACAAAAGTGAAACAAGCGTATGGACAAAGTCTGTAAAATAACTTTCGTGTAAACAAACGTTAAACAATTATCTAGAGAGTAGCTTAAAATTAGCATCGATAGTTATAATGAAAAATTTCATTAAGAGGTGAATTATTGCCGTGTAAAAAGCTTATAGCTATGTACATGATTATAATATATGGATTGCAGCATCAAATATTTTTTATACATATGATGATATAAGACTGTCTATTCTTATATATGATCATATACATATGTGACTATATATTTTCATATACTATGTGATTATATATACCTATATAAAGCCATATTCAATATATAACCGTATATGGTCATATATACAAATAATCATGTATAATTTGTTTTTCATGGATTAAGGATTTGAATAAAATAAAAACTCATTCGTCAGTGTATTTCTTTGTATTTTATTGTAGAATAAATCATCAGCCAATCATATCGGAAAATTGATATGTAATGACAATCCTATATATGAATGAAGATGAAAGTAAAAACTATAATCAGAATAAAGATACGTTTGTTAAATATTCATTAAAATAAATTCGGCAAGTATTCTTAAAATTGGGGATGGTTCGAGTAGTTCGGAGATTTCTGCCTATTTTTTTATAAAACTTCAATAAAATTATATAAATGATAAAATTATGTATTGAAATCACCCACGTTTTATAACCAGTACATAAATTTAGTAAACTAATAAGGTTTAAAGACTCCCAAAACATTTATGAACTTCATACAAACAATGAAGTTCATGCACTCAAAATCGAACTTTTTTTTCGAGTTTATATTCGGAAAAAACTCGTAAAATACATAATCAAAAGTTATTGTTAAAAACTTTAAAATGAAATAAAAAGTGTTATATTAGCTTTATATATGTCCAAACATTGCAATGTTATGTGCCTTCGGCTCGGCTGGTAATTTAAACGAGGTATAGATCGTCTCTCAGGCCTTTTTTACATTGGACCGATACTTGCCTTCGGAGCGCTCCCGCGCTCCTTGATTGCCCAATTTTACTTTAGTTAGCAAAAATACTAACATACGTCCATATGTAATACCCGGCCAGTTCTGGCAACTAACAGAGTGTCAAAAATTGACGAAAAAAGACATTATTTAATTTTGAATGATACTCAGCCACCAAGAGGTTTTATCAGCCCAGAGACCAGCGGATGCCTTATTCTGACAGAGTTCTCTGCGGTACCGATCACATAAGTTTCTGAATTCTAAGAGTTGACGCACAAAGGCAAATTTATTATCTAATCTCGGTCAAATTTCAGATAAATGTATTGGAAAATAAAGACTTAATTTGAAAAATCGCAAGATTTCGTATTTTGGGGTTAATATGACATTATGCGACGTTGTGATCTCTGTTATTATTCAGTGAAACTAAGAATTGGTGAAATTGATATTATACATTATATAATGATATATGTGCATACTTTGTAATCAGATTTAAGTAAGTTGAACTAAGAGGGAATCAAATCTTGTCAGTTTATCATCTTTCATGTTCTGACGCAATGACCTCGAAAGCACCGAAATTCATAGAAATCGCTTTGCTTTCACGAAAAAATGCTTATTATTGCGTAGTTTATTCAACAAAGTTTAAATATCAACGTTCTATTCACAGACTAGAACCTTCATTGTGGTATGTTACTTAAAAATATTTACCAGGAAAATAAAAAAAGGCAAAATAAGATATTTTTGTATAGGTATTTTTTGTGCCAGAGTAACTGTTCCGAAACTTTCTGAACTAGGCAGAAGAGAAAGAGATAAATACAATACTTATAAAAAGTTTCACTTTCTGTTTATTACGAACAATAATTCCCGCTACTAATAAAATGGCAAATTTACCCGACATTTTCTTACCTGTACGATTTAAACGTCAATTGATTCTATTTAGAAATAAATTATTGATCACATGGAAATGGGCTCCCCTATTTATTTTCAAAATAACAATCAATATATTTCCCAATTCGTTATAGAGATTTATAAAACATAAATTTATGTAAATCCTACAATAGTTTTCAGAATAAATTTACTATTTCATTTAATATAACAGAAACAATAGATATATTTATTACAAACTGTGTTAAAGCTCAAAGTCTGTTTTTTTTAGATTAGCTTATTTCATACACAGTAACAAAGATAATTTCTTCCAGAGATACAGTTGTATTATAGCTTGAACATAAATTACGTGTAGTTTTTGATATTTGCGTGCGTAGTATTTAGCTTATAATATATATTATATACCCTGTAAGAGGGAAACCGGCAGTATTTAATGCCTTTTATTTATAGAACAAACCGAAGCAGTCACTTATGTCTTTAATTAGTTTACTCGTTTTTAACAACAAAGAATTTTATTTTTCACGATGACGAGTGTATTAGTCGACGATTTTCAGGAAATTCCAGTAATCTATTGATGAATGATATTTTAATTAAAAAATATTCAATATCTACGTACATATGCTTAAATAACTACAGAATAACTAGTTTACTTAAGAAGAAAAGATGTAAATGTACGCATAATTTATAAAAGCTAAGAACGATTCCCTTATCGTCATAATGAACGTTATACTTTTATTTTTGCCTAGCGGTCCGAAAGTGCCGAAAAGCCTAAAGTGCATTCTTTACTTTTACTCCCTCGGGGCGTAATATACTATTCTGGGCGTCTGACTTGTCATTAAAGTGCAAAATACCAGGAGACAAAATTAGTCATAAACAGTAGTGTCATCGTGCAGACTTCATATTACTGACCATGTATAATTATCTCACAAATAAAGTCTTTCGTAACTTGGATGTTCGGGATTATAGTGCCCGCTAGATGGTGAGCGCCAAACGCGCTACCTTCAATGAAAAACATCATCCTGAGTTTTTAAGGGATTTCTCTTATAACTCATGAGTCAAATCAGC
The DNA here is from genome assembly GCA_900474315.1 of Torymus auratus. NCBI lineage: Eukaryota > Metazoa > Arthropoda > Insecta > Hymenoptera > Torymidae > Torymus > Torymus auratus. The sequence goes on from UXGD01005788.1 coordinate 12,972, forward strand.
CATCATAGAAAAACGTCTAAAAAGCAATAAAAAAATGAAGTTATTCATCGAACAATCAAATTTGATGAAGTGTAGTTGTTTTATTACGGATATATTTAATGGAACCTCAAAATTCATTTCATATAATGTTTCGAAAGTAGCTAAAAAACTTCAACTTGACTAATAAGCCCATCAATTTATACTTGCTTCCATCATTTATATAACGATAACTATCAAACTAATCTTCTAATGGAGTTGAAATTTGGCAGGTACAATTATTAAGAATAAACAGAAATGATGTTAAATTTTTATAACGATCGGATCGTTATTAATCCAGCTACAAGATTTATTCTTCCAGAAAAACATGCAATTTCAAGACTCTCTATAAGAATGCACGTTAAATCAAATGTTTATTTTATCAATAATGAGACTCCTAATAGGTCTAAAATTTCAACCACTTATTTGTAGTGACACCTTAATATTTTAAACATAATTTTAATAAATTTTGAGCATTCTGGTGTTTTGCTCCCTTTAGGGGGCAAGCCTGGGTTAAATTCTAAAAAAATAGAATTTAGTATAATTAGTCAGATGTAATTATTTTTTCAAATCTATATAAAAAACAACTTTATGCCTCAAAAATATACATAAAAAACCACATTTTAGCACCTCCCTGACTTCTATATTTTGTTTTATAAGCCTGTAATATAACCGCTGGATTGAAATATTAATTTTTGTATATCACCTCAGGGCACGTAGCACTCCTCTGGACCGCTTTGACCAAATG
>UXGD01005789.1:0-13734 GCA_900474315.1 Torymus auratus
TAGTTGTGCCGAAATTTTATTATTTTTGTATTAAACCTAGAGTATTTGTATATTAATTTACGTTCAGTACATTATTCCTAAAATTCACTAAATTTGTAACTTAAAAGTTTCTTAAATTTAAGAACATTTGTATGCATACCTAACTTTCATTTAGATTATATGTAAATTTCAATTGCATATTGTAATAAACTTAATATATTTCTGTATGAAATTGTTTTTAGTTACATTGTTTTTAAATGCCCGTGGTTTATGTTAATTTATTAATAAATTAATGTAATTGTGTTTTAAATTATATTCCGTTACATTATTCTTAAAATTCAGTAACATTTGTAACTTGAAACTTTCTTAAATTTAAGGACGTTATAATTACGGATTTTAACGGATTTTAACGGTATTTTAACGGATATATAAATATCCGGCGGTGTGAGGTCCTCACAAAAAACGAAACTGAGGTGATGTCGGACAGTAAACAAGTCAATTATTTCAAAAACTTATTATTTTACGTCTGCATACCTTCCTCTTCTATGCGAACCTCTAATTTTTTAAACAATCGACTCGTTTTTTGTTGCACGTCTGCGTAACTCCAATTTGCTCAAGGATTTCAAGACAAGACAATAATACTTTTCATATTGACTGAAAAGACCAAGACAAGAGAGAAATTTTGAAGAATTTCTAAGAGCGAGACAATAATTACAGAAATATTGTATTGTCTCGCTCTCTGGCAGTCCTATATTAAATAGAGCTGGTGACAATATGAATGTCACAAAGTGAAAAAATAAATTAATAATTTAGGGGAAGTGATTGAAATATTGCGAAAAAGAAGAGTTAAGTTTGTTAAAATAAGTTAAATAAGTAGAAATTGAAAAAAAATCACCTCTGAAATACTTGGCTCTTCATATGCGGGTAAATTTAAGCTTTAATCTAAAAGGTAACATGCATTAATTCTTGATACTTATATTAGTTTTATAGGACACCTTATAATTATTATATTAGTTAGGTGTTCGTTAATATTAACGAAATAGTCAAACGTTTCCAACACCATGTACAATAATAAATCTCTCCTTATTCCAACCGCCATTCTCATGCACTCACCAATTATCTCCCTCGAATTCGCGCACATTCGCAAAAACTGAAAAAATCTCGCGCTCGACAACGGGGCTCGCGCATTGTGTTCCACCGGCAGCAAAAAAACAAAACACAACAGCCGACATTTAAAACCAACATTCGACGCCTGAGCTAAGAAGACTCGTCTTCTCCTTTTCCTCATCCTTTTTTGTCACCCCCTCTCGCGTTTTTACCCCCGTCTGCGTCTCGCCTCTTGGCTTTATAGAGAATCGCGACACGCCAGCCTCTCGCACAATAGTCTAGAGCCTAGAAAAGAGAGAGGCGCTGCGCGAGAGAATGAAAGGGAAGAATGGGAAGAAGAGTCTAGTGTTCCATAGACAAGGGAGAGACGGAAGGGGTGAAGGTAGACGACGACGACGCGAGCGCGCGTTTCTTCTCGCCCGAGGGCTTTTGTGCGAAAAGCTCTCATTAGACGAAATAGAATGAATATATATATGTATATACAAATATATATATATAGGTGTGCTGCTATTTTTAGAGCGCGAGACCAAAAAGTTTCTGCTCCGCTGAACTAGTTTTCGCCAAAGGGATAGTGTCTATAAGGCGCCTATTCAGGCTTGCCGGAGAAAAAAAGAATAAAGGGTGGAATAGGCCTTCCCGTTTTTTGTATCTTATAAATGCCGTTTTAGGGTTAGAATGGGCTGAATAGAGGGATTTTTATTTCGACGACTGTCATCAATGGGTACGCGCGCCGAGTTTCTCCTACTGTGGGCTTGCATGAATGGGCTTCGTTTGTCATTCAAAATACGTTCGGCACTAGGTGCTCCATAAGAAGATAAATTTGCGTCTGTGCGAGACTCGAACCAAAAAATAATATTTGCCTTATCCACCAAAATACACGTAGCATCCTACCCCAAGCCTATCATTGATATAACCCTCCACCTGAATTTTTCCAAGCACATCTACACCATAACTACGAACCACAATTACTATCCATCCAACCTCACTCTCTACAAGGGGGCTACCACACGCGCGCGTTCTATAACAACACACCGACAACAATGAGGCATATAGTCGCGGGATGCGCCGGTTGACCAATCGTCCCTGATTTTTTGCCTAGCCTTTCGCGCATAGCCAGCTGTGTCTCTATTCATGCAAATTGCGACACGCAGGAGGGACGCGCGAGGCCAGCGGTGTACACACAAACATACGCGCGGGACAAAAAGGCGAAGGTGAAGCTAGCGCGAAATTCTCTGCCCGCGGGGCATATAGCGCGCGCAGGCTGTTGCGAATGGCCGCTATAGTGGAGGATATAGGATGCCGCGCGGCGCGCGTTTGACCCTTCTCCAGGTGCTATGGTAATTGTGGACGTAGGACCGATGCTCTCCGCACGCGTCTATATATGGTGATTTGGTTGCGCGAGTGCGCGTGCTATAACGGGTGTGATGTGGGTAAGTGTGGCGCGAGAAAAGATTTGAAATTAATGGGACACCGCGATAGTACGTTGAGTCGTTGATAAATGATTGTAGATTTGCATGTTAATTAATAAAATTTGATTTCGATACTCTTTTTGGGCGTAAACTGGATAACCAGGTTTATCCGCAAGCACCTAGTTTCTTATCATAGTGCTTATCGCTGGTGTTTAGCTTGTATAGTAGCCATCGGCATTAATTGCTTTTTCTTTTTGTTCTTATACACGTTCTAGTGGACCATCAAGAATATCGATATTATTTTAAATTAAAAACAATCTCCAAAATAATCAGAAGCTAAGTCCTAGAGAGGAGAAAACGATAACGAGAATCCTTTAGCCTCGTGAAAAAGGAAGCCTGCGAAAGAAGGAAAACGCACCTCGTCGCAATTCAAGAAGCCTTCTTCACTCGACCGTCGCCCCCTCCTCCTCCTCCTTCGTCGAACACTTCTCGGACCTACCATTTCTCTCTCTCTCTCCGAGCGAAGAAAAAGGCCGACACCCTCTTGGCTAGTCGCCTAATGATCGCGCGCGCGAGAAAAGGCAAAAGGGTCGGGGGTAATTAGTAAAAACAAAGGACCACCTCAAAATGGCAGCCGGCGACGAGAGAGCGAACGAGCGAGCCTGCAGGACGATAAAGAAATTTAAAAGAGAGAGAGAGACGGTAAGAGAGAAGTGCCGGACGATAAAATCTAAATGAGAAAGTAATCCCTCGTTTTCTCGGGGCCCGACGAGCAAGAGAGAGAGAGAGAGAGAAAGAGAGGGAGAGAAAGAGGGAACAAGACGCGCCGTTAGTTTTACGTGGGTGCAGATCTATATCGCGCCGCACGGCCGCTCTGCACGCGTAGGAGGCGAGTGGAAAGTAGTCGCTCGGGGAGTTTTTTCACAAGGTGTATACGTATGCGTGCATGAATGTATGTATGTATGCGCGGCTCTGTGGCTATGGTTTGAAAATGTTTCGGGTTCTTGCCGGGTAGTTGTTTTGCGGTACGCTGATGGTGATGATAATGGAAAATGGATTTGGAAAGTTGGCCGAGCGATGTTTTGAGATTCCTGAGGTCAAACTCGTGTAGGTGGTATATATTTTAGATTTACTTGGTGTAATAGAAAAATTATGCGAGCTGGTGAATAAATTTTACGAGGTTGATGGCATAAGTGGCATTATACATTTTTATTATATGTGAACAATGAACGAGTTGAATAAACGTAGAAAGTATTTAAATTCCTCTTGAATGAATTTTTTTATATTTTATTTTCGGTTATTAATATTTGTGTGACGTAAAATTTGCAATTACAAGAGTTCAAAATGTTATGATATTCGTTTCGCCTAAAGAACAACGCGGGCACGGATTGAATATTGGAAGAGTCGATTAAGCTTCGGATATTCACCCTATAAACCCTCAACTATCAAATCTGTTACTACTGAACTCTATATCTGCTATCTCAAACAATCTACGGCTTCATGGATATTATTCCTCGAATCTTATACGGACCGTACCCAAATTATTTTCCAACAAATTGTTTACTTATAATAACTTTTAAACTAATACTTTTAATCTTTAAAACTCTGAATAAGTAGGAGTTACCACTGACAACATACTCCGCCAAAATAAAACTTTAAACTCTCGTCTGAAGCCAAATTAATCGCGATATGCAAATTTACATACAAGATCAGGTTAGAAAAAAAAACATACTTTCTTATACTTATTAAAAAAAATCAAAAAAATCATCAATTTGCAAAAAAATATCATCAATCCTGACCAAGCTATACGCACAAACGACCCAAGCAGGCATTCGAAAATTTTCATTCCTCATCAGTTGGAAAGAGCTCGAAACCTGCCGCTGTTCGCAAAAGCCTCTCGCGCACTACACGAAGGGTCAACCACCGTCCACCCCTTCGCTGCATCGGGCTGCACACGAACCCCCCTTTCGAAATCTCTCCACCACTACCAACTCGCGCTCGAAAACGCATCCTTCTCTTTCACCCTCTCTCCCACCCCCTGAAAAAAATCCACCCTCCGCGATTTTATTGTTTTCATTCGATTAGCCCCTACCCCATGCCCGAACTTCCTACTCGCGAACTTGCGCCCGCGCGAGTATTATTTTCTCGCCTACTCTCCGGCGTTGCCGCCGCCGCTGCTACTGCTGCTGCTGCTGGCGGGCTCGGGCAATCGATACTTCGGCTGCGGGGCTCGCGGGAAAGCTGCGTTAAAGCACTGTACGTGTGTGTATGTGTGTGGATGCATGCAGGCGAGTGCACGCACGCGCCGCCCACGAGCGAGCGGGCGAATTTAGGTGCCATGACCTACGACGACGACGACCGAGGGTGATCGTTTATTAAAGATAGGATCGCGCGCGAGCCTCGAGTGCACGCACGGGCGCGCGATGCCGCTGTTTTGTTGGCGTTTTCAGGATTCTTTTAGATAGGGTGGGGGTGTTTTTTATGAGGAATTTTTATTTTTTTTCTTTTTTTTTTTATTTTTTTTTAAATGCGGGGGTGTCGTAGATTTTTTTTTGTTTTTTTTTTTTTAATGATGTAAGCAATATATTATTTATATTTTTGAAGGTTAGTTCACGAAGTGGTTTGTGATTCAGTACTCAGAAAGATTTTTTAAGTTTAGTGTTTTATTTTGTATAGAGGAGACAATTTATAATTTAAACTTTTAGAATCATCTTGTTCGTGTACAATAGGACTATAGCTTTCCAATAACTTTTTCCAAAAATTTTAAATAGATTTATAAAAATGTAATTTATGCATCATTATTTATAAAATGGGACAAAAACATGTCTGAAAGGACTAACGTATATTTTAATGAAGCCCTATAATAATTAAATCAGTTGTGAGCTTCGATTTTAAAGATATAATATTCTGAAATACGATACAGCTGTACATTCGATATTCTGTTATATTCTGTTATATTCCAAAATATATGTACATTTGCATAAAGTAATTTTAAAATAATTTTTAACATCGGAATATCAAGATGCGAAAAGATTTTTAATATTTTACGAAAGATTATCATTCGTACACAATTTCATCGAGGAAATTGCGTGTACTTTATACAGTCGGTAAATTCTACAAATTATTTGTGCGATTCGCACTCATGCAAAGTTTATGGCACGCGCGTTTGCTTTGTGAAATTGAAAACTACGCATTTCGCGTGATTCGCTTGTGATTTCCGATGCAGGCTCAAAAGCATCGATTTTAAAATCATTTTTAAAATAAATATTTTTTCGAAATTCCAATTTCACCGTCTCTACTTTCAAAGCGATATATCTCCTTTTTTTTTGTTTTCATATGTGAAAAATAAAGAGCGAATGTATTATTTATTCTATACACTGAATTGCAACATATCTGATAAAATCTATACTTTTTGTTGTCGCATAAAATCTAAATAAAAGAATTCAAAATAAAATCGAAAAAATACTTCGATATTCGCATATCCCAAATGAATTCAAATTCCCTATATTTTACTATGAAATACATTTAAAAGGCGAACAATTTCAGCATAACTAAATACAACTGTATATACCTACACCCATTCCACAATTTACATTTAACATTAATTTTACCAAACAAAATACCACCCATGCGCAGCACACGTACCCAACCTCCAACAAGAAAAAAAAATCTCGTTAGTGACAAAGCTCTCGCGCAACCGCGTATTCAAACAACATCTCCACTCCCCGTTCACGTTCTTATATATACGCACATGCGTTTCCTTTTTAACAAGCTAATTGCGGGTCTTGCTGGGCGCATCGCGTGCGCGTAACTGCACGCGCGCGCGGACGCCGTCTTTAAGCATCGCCGCGCTCGCTATGCGTGCGGCAATATGGCATCGCGAAATGACAGCTTGAGCCTTTAACGAGGCCCTTTAAAGAATCTTCGGCAGTAAAAAAAATCGCGAGCTTCTTTGTGCCCCCTCCGGCCTTGGCTCAAGTGGGCGACGGCGATGGGTGCTTGTATAGTGTCATCGAAATGGACATCGACGACGCGACCTTCGGTGCATTGTGCCTGATGTGCGCAAGTTTTGTAATGCGCGCGCTTCCGCGGAATTTCGGCAGAGGCGGAGGAGGCCTGACGCGGTGTTTCGTGACTTACCCACGGGGTTCGTGGGAATTGGAGATTATGGATGATTTTTTGCAAGTTGCGAAGGTCATGAGGGTATTAAGAATGTTCCGGGTGTTGTTTGTAAGAGGAGCTTTTGAATTATTTGTTCAATAATTTTGAAGATTTTTTTAATGAATGGAGTGTATCTTAAAGAATTAAATAAACATAATTTATTAATGTTTTTATTGTATTTATTTTAGCAAAGAAACCATTATTAATTATAAAGAATTTGTGGGTAAATTGAATTCCAATAACAAGATTTATATTCATTGACAGAGTATTTTTAGCCGATCAATTGAATTTTCTTTATTGGCCAGCTTAACAATTTAAAATTAAATAGATTTTAAAATATTACCGAACTAACCAATTGTAGAGACTTGCTGATATTTCACAATTGCCCGGGTAAGTTTACGCGTCTTCGGCAGACACTGTACCTATTTGTACTTGCACATTATTTTCAATACCCTTTCAAAAGATTCGTACGTTACATAATCCTTCTGTTACTTTAGTTCCCATGGTTTCATAATGTAATTTCTTACGCACCGATATATTCAAAACTGCGCTTTGTTATGACTTCACGCAAGATTTTCAGATTTCATTTTCTGACTAGTCAATGGGGCTCGTATTGAATGACGCGAAAAAAATCGCATTGTGTACAGCTGCACCAGCATCAGTATTCATAAATAATTATTATACTTTGATTTATTCCCTTTAAAAGTATACGCTTTCCGGTTATTTAAATTCCAATTAACATTCCCGCAACTTGTAGTGTGTAATATCCATCTGACATATTAAAAATAAAAAACATAAGTACGGTACAGTCAAAATTTAACAAAGTTTTTTTTTCAAACATCACAAAACTTTATCTCACATAAATCAAAGGAATTTTTATAGTTCTATAATACAATAACTAGGGCAGTTTCAAACTTGACACGAAAACGGCAACAAAAATTCATCTTCGTCAGTGGTCCGCCCAAACTTTCGCAATGAAATCACCTCTGTCTTTCTCTCTCTCTCTCTCTCTCTCTCTCTCTCTCTCTCTCTCTCTCTCCTGTGTAATCCACTAAAACCTTCCGACAAAAAGACCTCATCAGGCACCTAAAAGTCTCCGCGGAGAACGAAAAGCGCGAGCGAGCGTTCGCGAGATACCGAAACTCGGTAAAACTCCGCTCCGCGAGAGAGAAAGAAAAAAAAGGATAGAATGAAGAAAAGATACGCGGGAGTCCAGCTAATCCCTTCGCGCGCGCGCCGCTAATTGGCGAAGAGAGCGAGCGAGAGAGAAAAAGACGTCCGCGGGCCGAGAGAGTGAGAGAGAGAGAGGCGCCCGCAATATTTCACTCGCGAGTTGCTCTTATCGCTCCCGACGTCTCGGTTATAATGAAATTTCCGCGGGAGAAGAAGAAGAAGAAGAAGCCCGGCAAGAAGAAGAAGAAGAAGAAGAGGAAGAAAGTTTCGTAAAAGTGCGCGGCGCGCAAGGAGATGGGCGACACAAAGGCCGAGATTTAAGGGCATAATAAATCGGCCACCGCGAGGAGACGAGAGAAAAGAATATATCCTGCCCGCCGCGGAATAGGATAGGATAGGATCGCGCGCTCGAATGAACACAATGCCGGGGAGTCGCGGGATGTTTTTATCGCGCGCCGCTGCGGAGGAGCGGGATAGAGTCGTGAAAAAGGAGGATATTGTGCTTGATGGAGGAGTTATGGCTCGTAAGTGTCGTTCGTTTGGCTTTTTCTTTTGTGTATGGGTTACGGTATAGTTTTCTATACGCTGCCAGGAACATTCTTTTAAGTAGCAACTTTGTTGCAGAGATTACGAATGTTTTGTTGTTTCAACTTATAAGGTGTTTGAAAAAGTGCTGTTGACATGTATATTCGTGAATACCTTTTAACCATAATATCTTGAAATGTGTAGAGGACAGCTTTACTTTATTATGAATTATATTGATTTTAATTATGAATTTTATTAAAAAACGAAGCTATATGAAACACATATTTTCGAAGTCTGAGTAATCATCCGAAGTAAAAGTAAAATAAATTTGCGTTCAATCTAATTTAGAGTACACGTTATTTGTTTTTGCTTTAGTTGAAAGAGAATAATTATTTAATGTTGGTCCAATACCTCGTACAAACACGGATTGTATAAATTCAATTGCGTATCACTGATTTTCTGATTTATATTTTGTGATTTATGCTCGTAAAGAGTTTAGCATGCGAATTAATGCGATGCATCAAAGAAATATTTATACATTATAATAATGCGTATTATAAATTCAGATAATCTAAAGAATTTAAATTCTGTGCATTTCCTGCTTTCTATCTGTAATGGCAAAAATAATATTGCTACACTAATTAAATGAATTGAATTTCTATAATTATAAGCATTTATTATTTTTAAAAAATACAACCTTGTAATAAAGATTGAAATATTAAAAATTATTTGTTAATAAAAAAATTATAATTTAAAAAAAGAAAAATATAAACATTTTTTCTTGCTTTTAAAACTGAAAAACTCTTTAAAAAATTCTGGACCATCAGCTCTAAAATACTTCAAGATAAAAATTGCCACACCATCAACCCTAAAAAAAATCTTTACCGCGTAACCCTCGACGCCACACACCCACTTCCATCCCCCACGAAGGGCGAAAGAAAAATGGAGGCCTACACCCGTTGCCCCCCTCTCTCTCTCTCTCTCTCAGATAATGAAATCGTAGGTCGTCCTACTCTCGCCTCGAGAAAGAGCAAACGCTCGCTCGGGCTACTTTCTCCCCCGTGCGCGTGCGAATCGGAAGAAAAGGGGGTAGTCGGTTTTTAATTGAAAGCGAAGCCCGTGGATTTTTAATTAAGAAAATTCAAGATCGAGAGTCCGTACCTATCGCGCCTCGGAGGCTCCTCAAACAGTTTTATAATTGATTTCATTTTCATTTATTTTAGCGAGAGAGAGGTGAGGGCCGAGCCATCCACTTGCCCGCAATCAATTTAATGTTTTAATTAAGGGAAGAGAGAGAAGAGAGGAAGAGTAAGAGAGTATCTGTGAAAAATTAGATTTTCCATCGCGATCGAGAGCAAGAGAGATGACGGAGACGATGGTGCAGAGCGACTTGCTTCGAGAGTGCTGTCTGTTTCTACTTTTTGCTCCGGCGAGCTGAGGTGACGATGGTCGAGTGTATATATGTAACGTTTCAGGTTCTCGGAAGAGACTAGGAAATAGGTATGTTTGATTTGTGGAATGCAATTTCATTTAAATTATATTTCCAATAAATATTTTTGCTAATGATCGTAGATTTTTAGTATCAGAGGGACCTTAGAGTTATAATATATAGATATTGCTGATATACGAGAAATAAAAGTAAATGTGACACGCTAAAAATATTATTTACTTGAAGTAATTAAAACATGACTTACACATACCAATTAATAAATTAAACAAAGTACCAACATAATAAATACGAAATACGATTGATATATTTCGTAAGAAGCTATATACCTTTTTATTTAAACTCGAACCGGAAATATGAAAGAAGAGTAATGGCATCAGCCTCTCACGTGCAGCCCCCTCGACATTTTTAGAAACGCGACGATAATGCTTTCTTATATAAAATATATCGAGAACGAGAGGGAGAATGATATTAATTGGGGTCATCGTTGCGACTCTGCCAAATGCAAGTATACGTCTGCGCGCTATCCGAGTCCCGAGGGCTCTTCGCTATTTTTGTATTTTTCAAATAGACTGCATTATCTTTTCGTGCCAAATTATTTTCTAGATCTCCGCTCTCGTCGGCGCGCGCGCGCGCGTCTAATTGATGTATTTTTTGCATTAAAGCTGAAATCTTTACGACCGCTCGCCGCGCGCGGGCATAATTCAATTTTGGCTGACCAGCTAGACGACATTTATTTGGCAAATAGAATACAAATACCTTGTACGAGTTCTGCGAAGTCGACGCGAATGTTGAAAAAATAAATGGTAGATTTTTGTCGATGGTATTGCGGGTGATCACGCGGTTATGATTCATTGTACAATTTTAAATGTAAAAAGAACTATATTTCCAAAAAAAATTTTTATCGACGTTCAAGACTAATGATATTGGTTTTTCATTGTAGAAAAATTTTTATTTCCTAAAAAGGAGGAAAAATAAAAGATTCTTGTTGTGTTCTCCAAAAACAGTTTATATTAGATTCACAGCATTTACAACTTACATCGCAACTAATAGCATCCATCAAACCCTCCAAAAACCAATAATTCCCAAATCGTCAGGCTCTTTCGGGCTCGACCGCGCCTCTAAGCGCTACTCTCGCGCCGGACAATCGATGCACCAATGCCACTTGAAATAATCCAACCTTGAACGATCCCTGCCTCCTTCCCCTCTTCTTCTTCCCCGCGAGACCCTGACACCACGCGAGCGACTATCTCTGCCTCCTCCTCCTCTTCCTCTTCTCTCCCTACACACACACTTGGCAAAACTTCTTCGGGAAAAATCCACGGCTATTCTCGCGGGCTTGCGCAACACAAGAGCGATCGAAAGAGTGCGAATGCGAGCGTAGGTATACGCAAAAATATTTACCCCCGCCGGCTACTGCTGCTGCGCTTATTTGGCCATATTTGTTTACCTCGCGAGCACCGCACGCGTATAATAAGCACGAGGCGGCGAGAGAGGTTTACTTTGGGCAAATACATGGCGTAATGCATTTAATCGAGGCGCATTAAATTGGCTGTTTTTTATTTCCCCGTCTTCCATTGTTATATACTGAGGAGAGCCCGAGGTGAAGTGTGCACGTATGTGTGGGCGGAGGTCGAGTATGTTTGATTTTCATTTTATCGGTGAATATTATTGTTGCTGTTATGTTATTGTTGTTTCGCGTGATTGTTTAATAGTAACCATTGTTGAGGTGAAAAAATGCGCTTGTTTGGAAGGGCAAATGTAAATTCGCAGAAATTAATTGACTCTTTATGCCAAAAGTTTGAAAGGTGTCTTTTTTAGGTAAGAACCAATATATATAATATGTAGAATTATCAATTTATATCGTGTTTTTGTAATTCTCGCATCACTAATTATATTATGATACCATTAATATTTTCTCGAAATTAATTTGCAAAAGCTTTTAATGAGATATTAAAGTTATTATTAATATACTTGGTAGAGTTGTATAGAAAAAAAAATTCAAACTAGGAGATTATTAACTAGTAAGTTAATTAACAATATTGCTATGAATTAATTAAAAATTACATAACCTTATTAAGCAGTTTGAATTATTATACGATATATATCCTTCTATATTTATTGATTTGCATATTATATGCGTATACGAAATCTGGTCGGGGCAATCAATAATTTACAATAGCAATTTAAAATATGCATGATACCACGCAGCTATGACTTCGTTAGTTACATGTGCGCGCATTAATGCGCCTGTATTATTAAAGGAAAATCAGATCCTTTGTGAGATGCATCCAAAATGCATGAAATTAAGTGACCAGCATGACCTGTCAATTTTTTATGCCATAATCCCTTGAAAAATTCTGATAATATTTTCCGCTTTTCCGCGATCGTCGGCGTGCGCGCATCATTTTGCGAAAATCAAATATGTTTGCGGCGTGAGCGTCGAGCTCAAAGTAATTTTTTCGCTCGAAATGCGAATGGGCTCATAATGTTTACCTGATTGGTCAATCAACATTCAACATTTACCCTAGTTATTCGCACAAAATAAACGATTCGCCAAATGTCAGTCGGTAAACATCAGACGAGTTGTAAAATTTACAAAACACATCATTTTCCATCTGACTTTTTTCATATTATTTTTCTCGTTAATATGCGAGAAAAAAGGTCAAAGGTCGGCTCGTCATTTTGGTAAAAATCGAGGCAAAATAACCGATATCGATAATTCCGCATGGTCTATTATTTGACTTAAATTGGGGAATTCATAGACTGATGTTTACGCTACGTAAATAGGAGCGTGCATTCAATAAGTCAAAATGACATTTCGGAAATAATAGTTCCTGATAATTCACTAATAATCATCTGAATATAATATATTTTGAACATAAAATTTTTTCTTCTAAAGATAATGAAATGACATTTTCTTTCACAAAAAAACCCAACAACTCCACGTTCGCGCGAACCCCGGACCTCAAAAAACTAGCCCTACCTCAAAACCCCAGCCGCTTATTGACTCTAACCAAACTCCTGCATTCTTAATCGATGACTAAACCTTTTCTCTCCCTCTCCCAGAGTTCAACTCGATTGTCGGAGCTCTATTTCTCGCGTCTTATGCAAGCCAGATGCATTTTTGGCCTCGCGCGCAAAAATGTTTGTTTTAACGGCCCGCGCGCTCTCGCGCCCCCCGCAGCCTTGACTGCGCCCGCAAAATTAGAACTTTCCGATCGCCACTCACACACATATATATACGTGAAATTTCCGTACGCGCATGCAGAGAGCGCGTCTAATTTACCGTGTCGCGTCGCGCGCCGTAAATTATATATCGCCCCGGCGTCAGCGGCCGCGCCGCGGTGGCGGCCCGGCGAACTCTCCCCTCGCGTGGTGGTGAATGTGTCGCCGTGGTGGTGTCCTGCGCTATATAGCAGCGCCTGCATGCATGGGCCAGCGCGGGTGGGCGGGGAAAAAGCGAGGATGCAGGGGACGGTTGAGGGAGAGCGAGATGTAGGCTTTGGAATGGAGTTTGGAAGAAACGGTCGAGTTGTTTGTCGGAGGAGAGTAGAAAGCGAGTGTTGTGATTTGTAGGGAAGAGGATATTGGAACTAAAAATGTTGCTTTTTATGTTATGAAACACACACGCGACTAATTTAGCTATAATATTATATTTAAATTAGATGTATTTATAATTACATATGAGCTATTCTCAAATTTATTTCCCTTTTACGTCTCAACGAAATTAAAAAAAAATTGTTTAAGGCACACTCATGGGACAAAGTTTTTCTTGTTTTTTGAGCTTTACAAGATAAGAAAAAAATATGTGCACGCTAAATTTAATGGTATCATTTTTTGGCGACAGATTCTATAGTTTTTGAGAAAATAGTCAAAAAAGTCTTTCTCTTCAAAAGTCAGCCATTTTTTCTAAAATCTGTCAACTTAAAA
>UXGD01005791.1:0-13730 GCA_900474315.1 Torymus auratus
CTCCAATATGATTGAGAATTTCAAGACAAGACAATAATACTTTTCATATTGACTGACAAGACCAATACAAGAGAGAAATTTTCCAGAATTTACAAGAGCGGGACAATAATTACGCAGAAATATTGTATTGTTTTGCTCTCGTGAAGCCCTAATTTTTGATATTTAAAAATTACTTACTGAAATAATTTTTATATTTGCAACTCTTTGGATCATAAGGTCACAAAATACAAAGTATTAAGCGCTGCCTCATGAAAATCCATCAAGTAGTTCCAAAATTAAAACATTGAGAATGCTGAATCTCTGCATAAAATGAGTTTAGAAATTTCTGCCCTACTCAGAAGTAATGTCTTTTTATGATATATATTGCTTTAAAATGTAGGTAATCAAATCTTCCTTTCTGCCTGTCACAATTAGATGTCAAAATCCAAAGGTGTAGGAGCCTCTTAAGGCTTTTATGTTTATTCTTTTGCATTTCAATTACTTTCGACGTTAAGAAGCATTCCTTTAAGAGGATAGGAGCTAAAAGAAGATGCATTTTGAGACCTTTTTAACGTGAAACGTATTATAAACCAGCCAAACAGGAAAATAAATAGATAAAGCAAGATGCATATGACCGCAAATTGAAAGCTCTTAATCGTATCAGCTATTAATAACAAAGATTTCCGGTAAACGTAGGTGTGTACATAAAGGCACTACGAATGTTGATAAATAAAGTTTACTCTGCGAAACCAACTTCTTTTCTATTTTCTGGTTTATATATTTTCATTCTTTATGAGATCATACAATATTTTATGAAAATAATATCTTTATTATTTCAAAATTATAATAGTCCCTGTAAGAATACTCAGCATAAGAAATATTTGACGGTCATAATTATGACCAGACACTTTAATCATAATTAAGACCGGAGAATTAGCCATAATTATAACTATAATTATGACTAAACAATTAATTATAATTATGCCCGGAGAATTAGTCATAATTATGGCCATAATTATGGTAAACCAGATGCTGAACGATTGACAAACATATACAAAATAACCTTAAAATGCCTGCCAATAAATGATTAATCTAATTATAGGTAGGGAAGAGTGGGGCTATATTGTACATGGAGCGATCTTAAACAAAGCGAATATTTTTTTTCTAAATTAGTTTTTTCATCTGTTGGTCGGGTAGATTTCATTTTGTCGACACAATATATATTTGGCATCCCTTGTTTATTGGCTACGGCCGTTTTTAAAATTATTGTTAATGGTCACTTGTCGAATTTTCCGACCGTTTCTGTAAAATTTGAGGCCTGCAGAAACAGTGTACGAAATTGACAGGGATGCAGCATTTCCATGGTGCATCAGTATGGCCGGCGGTCATCAAACGTAGTCAGTGACCTCAATCACTTGCGTGCAGTGATCAATGAGGTTATACTAGAGAAAAAGGCCATCAGGGCTGTTGCAGGTTATTATGGAATTAAGTATTCGACGTTGTTCTATCACGACACTGAAACCTCGTTTCTATTAGAGCAGGTGGCCTAGTTTTTAGCAACAAAATGGAGCAAGAGCTGGAAACTTATATTTTACTATGTGAATGAGTTTACAGTGACCTAAGTCCAGAAGCTATTCGAAAACTGGCTTATGATTTAGCTATGGCAAACAACATGAATGTCCCTCAAAATTGGATAGAAAATCAGAAAGCTGGACGGGATTGATTTCCTGGGTTCATGAAGCGCCATCCTGCACTATCTATTAGGATGCTAGAAGATACCAGCCTTGCTCGAGTCATAAGTTTCAGCCGAGAAAATGTTAATTTGTTTTTTGACAATTTGGAGAAGGTATTGCTGAAATTCAAGTTCGAAGAATTTTAAAATTAATAATTTTTCTTAAAAATTTATAATTCGGCTTAATTAAAGGTATAAGTAAGTATACTAAGGAATACAAATAGCTTACATAGCTCTGCTTTATTTTTATAAATGGATTTAAGCGCTTTTAAATGAATGTCCAACATCCTGTTTATATAATAAATTTGTTTACCTGTACAGATTAAAACTAACACACTGTTAACGATTTATTTTAGAATTGCATTATTTATCGTCTTTTTCCCGAAATCCAGCATTTTTCTGGTCTATCTTTTTGCACCAAATGCTTCACCTAAAATGTTGCTACGTATTTTTTGCATAATTCATGAGATGCGGTGTGCGAATCTTCGCTACACAGCCAAATCGCATAGAAAAGCGTCAGTGAAAAAGAGACCGAACGCGCGGGGGCGCGAGAAAAAGGAAGCGGGGAGATATAGACTACATAAGAGGGCCTGGGGAGCGCAAAGGTTACACATGATCGGAGGAGATTTTAATACCCGTTCTCGTTTATGAACTCGAGACTCATCCTCCTTAATCCTCTGAGCGGATGGCTTATACGCTAGACGTTGCGGGAATACTCAATTACAGAACATGAGTTTAGGTGACGAAAAATGAATTCGATAACGAGTTTTACCACTCTGTCTCTGTCTCTCATCCTCTCGTCGTTCACTGTTGATTGCTCTTATCCAATGAAATTTTTTCCTCATTTGAAATTCAAATGCCACATTAATATTGTTGACGCGCGCCTATGTGGAGCATCGTTAAATTTCAGCAGAATATCATCCCGGTGAGAGTCGCCACTTGCTTATTGAAAATAAACATTTTTGTTAAGGGAATGCGAAATTTCTACCTTATTCGACATCATATTTTGCTTCATTGACAAATACATTGCAATAAACTCTGTTTTTCATTGAGTAGATCAATAATACTGTTGCTACTGTGGGACTCAAACTTATGATTCCTTGCACAATGACACGTATTCTAAATTAAAATTTTTCGTCATTTCTACAGTCTAAGTAAAGTTCTAATTTGTCTGCGTAGTCAAACGCGCGGCGCTTAAAACTGCACCTCGGCCTGGTCGCAAACGCTCACGCGGGTGCTCGACCTACTTTTCGCGAGCGTTCACGTCTACTCTCACTCTCTCTTTCCCATCCCCCTCTCTCGTTCTTCATCTATCGCTCTCTTCTCTCTCTCACTCCCTTTCTTTCTCTCTACCATGTCCTCGTCACTTTCTCCCATGCACTTTTTTTCTTGACTAACGGTTTTTTTTCCTTTAGCTCCCCTTTTCTTCACTATTTTTTACTCGACATTTTTCACGTTTTTGCGAGCCTCTGATGTGTATGTACGTATGTGCGTGTGTGTGTATGTGCGAGTGTGTTTTTTTGGTGTGTGTTTGTACGAGGGAAAAAGATTTCAGCTCGTAGGAGATTGATATTCAGTAGACACTCGTCATTTTCCCGCTCGCTCGTCTCATTCAGCTCACGCCCCACCCTTATATTTGTGTGATATGCTTGAGCGCGTGGATGTGCGTACTCTTTTTTAAAAGGGTCGTTGGCGATTTTCTGGCACTACGCCGACATTGAAAAAGGACAATGGTATATCGCATGAAGCACTCACCTGCTCATCTGCCAGGAGGCGTAGAGGCCCGGGATTATAAGCCCGGGCAAGAAGGCTAGCCAAATGATCGTCAGATATGTGATGTCGAAATGTTTCGAGTTCTCGTACGTCTCCTCTACCGCTAATCTCGCCAATCTGAAAGTCAAACGAGAGGGTGGTTCATTTTTTAAATTCTACGAGCGTAACTAAAGTGGATTGGAGAATAGGGAGAACGCAAGGGGGGTGGTCGATTTAATCTGCACTGATGGAGAAAGCATGTGTATGCTATAGGAATAGGGTGAGCCATTCGTACGGGTAGTACGGATACGATCAATTTAATAGGGTTTGAATAATTTAACATGGTATTGTTTGTTGCAGCACAATATGTTGTTCAAAAAAATGATGAATTTGTAACACAATGAGACAAATAAATTTTTGGTATAATGAAGTTTTATTACGTGATGTTTACATCCCGTGTAAATAAATTTTGCTGGCGGTATATTGCCCACAGTGTTGGAAAAGTATGGTCAATATATGTGCCATTATTACAAGCCACATGAGAGCACCATATGGGAGCTATGGGGCTCCCGCGCCTGAGCCGATTTCGAGCCATACAGTGTCCCATATTAGTCCCATATTTATTTTCGCGGGAACAATTAAAAAAAAAAAAAAAAAACAAAATTCCGCACTAAAAGGAAAGTTATGTGCTAGTTTATTATT
Organism: Torymus auratus; assembly: GCA_900474315.1. Classification (NCBI taxonomy): domain Eukaryota; kingdom Metazoa; phylum Arthropoda; class Insecta; order Hymenoptera; family Torymidae; genus Torymus; species Torymus auratus. The sequence goes on from UXGD01005791.1 coordinate 4,166, forward strand.
ATTATATCTTAGAGAAAAAAAATACAAAGCCTCTGTTTATTGAAAAGGCTTAGTTTTCTTTAATTTATTTTTCTGCCGTCCGGCCGGAAAGCGCCAACTTTCCGGCCGCTGCGCGAAACAAAGTAGCCGCTTTTCGGAGCCATTGAGCAGAAAAATAGTAAACTGACCTTGGCCAGTATAAAAAAGAAAGCCTCAGATCACATGTTTGGCAAACTCGGCTTCGTCTCGGCCGACAATTACATGTGATCTGAGACATTTCTTATTTTACTGGTCATGGGTCCTAATACTATTAATACATTTAACAACGTGAGAAAAGACTTGATATAACTACAAATACCATAATTTTTAATTACAATAAGTAGATAAAACTCAAGTCGCCAGAAAATGAAATTAAAATATAATGATGATTAAAATCTCAAAAACGATGGGAAGTAAATTAATAAAGACTATATATTTCAGTGTAAATCTCATAACTGAAACGAGAAGAGATTTATTTACATTAAAAGCATTCTAAATTAATTATATGATTATAAAAATAGCTATAAAACTGCCAAGCCGTCTATTCATAAGCAAGGTGTTGATTCATTTCCGGATAATCGATCGCTCACTGGGGCATTAATTCACGATTTTATTTATAATGAAGGAAAAACTCTTACATATTATATAGAATATTTTAGAAAAAACTATTGGCTCGTAAAAATAGATCGGATAACGATTTTTTATTAATACAAACACTTTTCCCGTCTCTCGCGTCGAAGCACGAATGGTAAGTTCCGCTAATTTACTGATCCACGACTTGTTATACTTTTTTTATACTTGGTTCAAGGTAATGGAAAATCATAAAATCGCACCAAAGATCACGCAATAAAGTAAGCTGTAAAACTCAGTGGATATGAAGTAGGTGCGCGCGTAGTAGACAGCCAACCACCGAGCAATCGATAATAAAGAATTAATTTATTCGCACTGTTAAGTCTGTGCCTACGGTAATACACAGCGAAGAGGGAAGGCCAAAGTATACGAAGAAGAAAAAGAAGAAGAAAACTTCTCCTACGCAGAAACCTTTTGTTACACGCAACTGAACGGTTAGTCTAATTAAATCCCACTGTGTGGGAGGGGAGGGGAGAGAAAGCTTAATATCTCAGAGTCGGTAAGAAAAAAGAGTGGGCAGAGAAAAGAACAAAAACTGAGGGAGCACAAACCCCCTCTCTCCCGTGAAAAGAGAAAGGTTAAGAAAAAACGCTTGCCTGTATATCAAAAGAGTTCTGGAGCTCAGAGAACCCTAGAAGCACGAGAGCCAAAATCGAGTAACTCAAAGGATCAACGCCTCAAGTATTCGGCAACGTTCGTACGTATACGCATCTATGTGTGCGTGTGCGTATACTCAGAAGCTTCGCGGGATATCCAACAATCTCAGCGAGTGTCATAATAGCCGCGGCTACGTTCGCCTGTAGAAATTTTGTACGCTCGCGTGAAATGAAAGGGATACCAGAGCCCGGTCACGTACGGCATGTATTTCAATCGTGGAGGGGAAAGAGAGGGAGGAAGAGAAAAAGAGGGGAACGGAGAAAGCGAAAGAGAGAAAGAAAGGCGACAAGAGGGAGGGAGAACGAGGGAGGGAGAAAGAGGGAGAGTTAGAGGTAGCTTTTCACGAATATAAACCGCTGACGTCGACGCTACTCTCCCCCTGTGCGTCCCCGGAATTTTCAATCGCCTGTAAATCTGCACCGGACTCGCTCTTGCGCTCGCAACACGTTATAAATTACGAAGTTGCTCCGGATTTTTCTGCGCGCATATATATACGTGCTCTGTACTTTTGCACCCGAGCTGCACGAACGTTATTACCGCCTTTTTGCGCCTGTCTTTCGTGGTACCCTTTGTAAATCACGGATTTTTTTAGTCAGGCACAAAGTCGACAGACATTGAAAGATATCTTCTGCAGAAATCGGCGTGGATGCTAGCTTCCTTTTTATTTCCATTTTGTTGTTGTTTTTCACTTTTCCCATATCCAACGCGCCATTCGTATCGAATCGAGGCATTGGGAACAGATATTTATGCAGAGGGGCTTAATGCAATTTGGAATTTATCACCGTGTAAGTATTACTGTCGCGCGATGCAAGAAGACTCGTATCTTTTATTATTTCGGTTTGTGATTTTACGATCTATTTTATTGCAAACGTATTGTAATGAGAATTCACGAGACTAGCGGAAAATCAGGTTCCTGAATAATATTATCATATCATCGAAACATTACGAATATTTGTAGTATATTATTTATCCTTTACCTACATCCATATTTACGAAGAGAAATATACATTTCCGAATTTTCAAATATTTGCTGTTATCGTTTGATACTACTAAAGTTATATGTCAAATTTACACATTATTCCATGATAATATTTATTTTAATAATTTATTCAGTAATTACGTTAACACGGAGAAAATTTCTGTAGCAAAAATTACTATAGTACTTAATTGTAAATGTGTTACAGATTCATATTTCTGATAAAATTACCGCACTTTATAGTGAACATTGGTGTTACGAATATAAGCCTTCACTACGTAGTCATATACCTATAGCTGTATTAGCGAAGTGACAATTGACGCTAGTCTACAGATTGTCAGTCACAAAATAATCGCAGCGACTAATCTGAATACAAAAAGTCACATTGGATATTACTCTGTTCGTAAGTAATTGAAGAAAGAGAGAATCGTCAGGTGTATCCTATACAACAAAGAAATGGACTTGAGATTGTCATCTTAATGATTGTGATTGGTCGATTTGAAATGGACATGTAAAATTTGATTGACTCGCGATACGGCGCTCGAAGCGCGCATTGACACTTCATTGACACTCCGTGAGGTGGCAGCTCAAGAAGAGATCAGGGCAACGCACAGTGGGGCGAACTGGACAAAAATGGACAAAAATATTGCTTCACTAGTAAACCCTATTAAAGTAACCTTTATTTAAGATGAAAATATTCGGTTTGAAGTCTATTTTATGTATCCGTTGCCCTCGCAGCGATCCCTATCGATAAAAAAAGGTACCGAATAAGAAAATCATAAGAATTTTATTGATTTTTCGTAATTTTTCGAAAATTTTAAATTACGAATAACTTTTGACAGGAAAACCCGGATACACGTACGAATATGAAAAAACAGAATAAGCAAGGCGTCCGATTACAATATAACGTTGATTAGCAGAAGTCTGGCCGGTGGCGACTATATGGCTTGTTGGTAGTGTTTCTGACTCGCGAGTCGGCGGCTCTGGTTCAATCCCAGGGTTCGTCACTTTTTATTATTAAAAGTTGCGATAGCTCACTCGTAACAATTTTTACTATATAATTTTTTCTGCATTGACATGTTATCGATTCTAAATAACTAATAAGCATAAGCCAACATGCAGATCAAAATTTTATTTTACGTTTCTATATAATTTCGTCGTAGTATCCTTACAATTAAAAAAGATTTTTTCGCTTGGTCCTAATAATTATTTGTAAAAATATGATACGAGTTAATCCGAGCCAATCCGATTACCTTGCGGTGGAGTTGCGCTGTATTAGAAAGGGGATTTTTATTCTCAGATTTGTCCACTATGGTGTTGGATTTTCCAAATGTCATAAAAACTTTTAGTATTTTTCTATTTTATAATATTTACAGCTAGAATGTTTTTAAACTGCACAATTAGGAATAATATCTTTCTATATTTTATTGTCTTGCAAGTAACCTTGAATTTTTCTCTAATTTATAATGATTATATTGCTACAAATAAAATACTTTGCATTATATTAAATGTGACATATTTGTCGTTTTAGAACAAGTCTTTATAGAATGGAATCACAATATTATTTTTGTAATTAATGTAACTATTATTGTTTATGATTATTAATTGTTAGAAAAAGTATTTATGTAAATAAACATGTCTGTATAGCATTGGATTCCAATTTTTCATTTAAAAAATATTAATCTTCTTGATGAGGCTTTCGAGGGTGATAAAAGATACAGTGAGTATTAACTCTAATAGGGGTTGTGGGTTAACGGTCGGCCTAATGCATCCAGCTTTTAGATTGACAAATGAGTGCCATGAAACCTGAAAATCGATACACAGGAATATAATCTATGTTTCTTATTTAGCAAGTTGCTATTTGTGAATATTTTTAAAAAGATAATGCAGACCTAAATGCAGAACTGTGAAAATTTGTTAAGAAATTTTTATTTATCATATTCATAATAATTTATACTTTTAATTATAATAATCTTTTGAATGTACAATAACAATACATCATTCGTGGTAAATTTAAAGGTTTTCATTAAAATGTATTAAAAAGATATTTCAACATGTTTGTGCTTTATGACAATGATAATAAACTTCAAAGTTTATACGCATTCGTTTGATTCTACAAAATGAGCTATATTACATCAGCAGATGAAAATGAAACGAAACGGTATACCTAGCTCAGCATGTGGTGCATTCGGACAAACAAAGTAAATTTGGTCCTGGCTGTTTTCGCACCCGTGGTAGCGAATGAATTCGTATCCCATGTTATGAATGTAGATTGCCACTCATGCCACTACGCTTGGTGCTGCGGCTGCTCAGGGAAAACTTTTTAAGGGCGGGGAGAAGGTTGCGAAACTTCAATCAACGTCGAATGAGCATCTGGTCACGCGTCGACGATAGAACTATAGGCGAATGAAAATAGCGATGCCCATCTATAGGTACTAAGCAAATAAAACATGTATTTTTAAGGCACATACCAAAGTTCATTTAGTGTATCGAGTAACATAAGAGCAATTAGCCTGTTTGAAGAGGTTGTTTCCAGCATATTTCTGATTTTTTCAATTGGAGAAAGGAGTAAACATTGATGAATAAGATAATAGTAATAACTAAACTTATTTGAATAGTATTAAAATATTTTTTCGAACTCGACTCAAATATTCCATTATACTTCGAACTGTTCAACACAATGTCAACTATTAGTACAAAGTCGAACTATTATTCGAACGATGTGCAACTACTCGGACTTAATCAAACTATTGATTATATCAATAGGCCGGATGTTGTGAAGCCATTATAGATTCGTTTTGATTAGTCTGTAAGGAACAGGCGCGAAAATTTGCTATTTCCGCTACATTTGAATTTTTTAAATCGAATTATTTATTTTTAATTATTGAAGACTAAATAATTAAATCAAAATAAAATAAAAAATTAAGTTTTATGCTTTGAATAATTATTTGGTTATGACATCATTATTTTAAACTAATTAAATTGAAATCATACTGGAAATATATTCATAACAATCATAACCTTGAAAAAAAAAATAGTACGCGATCAGCGCGTCTGGATTTTGCTAGTCTTAATTAAATTAAAGACACTATAATGACTACCATAATATTAATTATAATTTGTCATTAATACAAACCAGCATATTGGGTTTTAATAGTTGTGACTATAATGTTCACATCATAACGTGTTAGATACACGTTTTTCCTAAAAAAGTTACTGACTTTGTTTAGGTGAATAAATACCCACAGCAAGTATATTTCGTCCTTCACCCAAATAAGAAGGTGCCAACTCAGCGGCCGTCGCCTTTCCGTCGTCGGTCAACTCGTTTTTTTAAGCATCTAAATAGGGGTGCACCGCTCGCCAGAAATTATGCGTGAAATTTCCGCCCTTGTAGCATTATTTTTTTCTCAGTGATGCGCATGCGCTGTATCGGTAACCTGTTGAGTACTACTCTACTCAATTGAAATGTATACTTTCTTTTCAACTAAAGTTAATTGTATCTATGGTTATCATTTATAGTTGAAAATGTCATTTAAATTTATTTTGTTATTTTACACAGGTTAACTTAATGTAGTCAACGTATATTATACAACCTTTTTATATGGTGTGTCATTGACTAGCGAGTAACGCAAGAACCTCCTTAATATCTACGGATAATCGGATATTTCACGATCAATAATGTTATACCTGGATGGTTATAGCTATTACGTTAATTGCAAGAGGTATTTCATGTAAAAACCGAACCAAAATGATGGAGAGCTTATTAGCCTAACCATATCACGGTTAGATTAAGAAACCTTAGTAAATTGGTTGAAATAGGTAAAATATTGTACCGAATCTGTGTTACTATGGTATTAGAAGAAAGTAAGTCTCTATTTGACGAAAAAACTAAGATATAATCAATTATTTAATCGATGCTTCTGATACATATGAGATCAATTTTCATAACTTCACAAATATGCATAATTCGAACGATTAAAAAATCTATAAAAAAAATCATTGTGAAAGTTTGAAATAATTTATGAAATAATTTACGACGTAATTCAGAACTTTGTATACCTATATTTCATTTACGATTTATTAATTGAACTTAAAGTGATCAGCAGTAATAGGTATGATTATCTTAGTAAAAACCATTACCTCTTAGCTGTAAAATATCTTAAATTTTATATACAAGTTGTGAAAATTGAATTTTCACCATTTCCTAAAAATTGTTTATTCAAAGAGCGTGAGATCTTCTAGTTAGATCTTCGTGATAGTTTTAAGTCCTAATGCAATGTGTCTAAACTTTTCTCTCAGTCAGAAAGCTTGCATTTGCAAATTCTATTTAGCTTCTTTCTATTCTGTCGTAAAGTTATATTAAATTAAATGACATAAAAGAAATAAAATTAAAAGAAATTAATTTCGGGAAGAGTAAGGTAGTCTTAGTTTATTTACAAATTAAGTCAATCCCTAGAGCAACAGTAATTTTATAAATTAATTTAGTTGTATTTCTGATATTAAATTATAAATTAAAGATATGTTCAATGTCTTTACCATGTTGTATGTACACTAGAGATGCTGCTCCTAGACTTTACTAAAACTCCAGGAAGTATTTTTATTTGCCAAATAATGAGATACATATCTCAGGTTTTTGATGGGCCTTTGATCCTGATATATAAGCTATTTAATACCCAAAATTCCAAAACTATTATTGATAAAAATGATCTCTTTATTTGATTATAACTTTGCAAGTATACAAGTTACGAAAGCGAGCATAAAAGATTATACAAGTGAACAGAAAAGGTTTTGATATAAGCTTTGCATCGTTAAAAATATATTTTCCGAGATGTTATAGCCTATTGAAGATGAAGTAAAAAAATTGTTGAAAACACCATCAATAAAATGGTTGGAAAGAAGGGGAAGTTTGTAATCATTTTCTTACTTCATCTTTTCATCTTTAATATAGCTTATTACTTATTAAGATATAAATATTTTCAAGCTTATAATCAAAACTTTTTCTGTGTACTTTTATATGCTTTTTTGCTCGTAAATTGAATATTTACAAAGCTATATGATCAAATAAAGAGATCATTTTTATTAAAATTAGTTCATTTAGGAAATGAAATAGCTTGAATATCGGAATAAAAGGCTCATTCAGAAAAATCTGAAAACGTGTCTTATTATTTGTCAAATTGAAGCGCCTCCGGCAGTTTTAGTAAAATTCAGGACCCACACCTTTGGTGCACCCCTTGTTAGTGAAAATTCGTCAATTTGTTTCTCATTACTTTAGAAAAGACACTTTTGTTAAATTTAGAAAGTGCTTGCCTTAGTAGGAGATTAGAAGGATTATTTTAGCAAACTACATTCATTTATAATTTCAAGTTAGAATAACATTTTGAAATTTATCGTTTTTTAAGAACAATAAAATGTAGTATTTAGCAATCATGTATTGTTAGAAATAAAGATTTAAAGCATCGAATTTTATTAATTACATAATATTGACACAAATAACTATAAACAGAAATAGTTATTTTCGATACAAGTGCGATAAAAATGATTTTGGCACAAGTGTGGGTTTGTCGCCTGAGCGAAGCGAGGGTGACAATCACACTTGTGCGAGAATCATTTTTCGCATGTGTATCGAACATTATTTTTTAACACGGCGTGCGCAAAATGCCGTTTTCCTGTGCGCTTACGAAGGCAAGCTGCGCAAAGTGGACACTTTGCGCACGGAGTGTGAACAATGATATATTTCTTTTCCAAACTTATTGGTGACACGGAAATATTTGGGAGCTAATCGATAGGAGATATATTCGGCCTTAAATATATTAAATTCTATTATGAATCAATCAATAATCACTATCTAAGTAAATGAAATTATCACTTAAGTTCGAAAATTTTATTATGTTTGGTGATAATGTATTTATGCAACGAATATCGCGTAATTTGATATGTACTAATTTTTCCCAAAATCTACTGTTTGATTAAATTAAATACTTAGCGACTTATACAAAATTTTAATATTTCTTTGTTTTTAATAATAATATGAATAGTAGAAACATGAAAATTACCATGAATAAATATGTAAAACAATTTTTCAGGGTATTACAATTAAACCTTTAGTGAAGATTCTTAATGTCAAGCGTGCAGAGAAACGAAAACCTACTATGAATGAGCGAATACATGAGCGTGTAAGTAAGGCTTTATATATTAATATATATCTCTTGATATTATATATATATATTACTAATAGGTATTCATATCACGCAGACCCTCCTTGCCACCCCTCGCCCGAACCCTCAGACCCCCGCAGACCCCATCAAAATAACATAAGATTGTAATTATTTACATGTTATTTCTAGCATGGCAGAGCCCATCCTCGCCGCCCTCGTCACCCTTCAACCCCCCTGGCCACCCCCTTGTACCCCACTCAAACCTCCCTCAAGGTTCAATAAGTCTTGTAAACAACTTCCGCTTTTGCAATGGATGCTCTGGGCTAATGTACTTTCGAACTTCACCAAGGTCCGTTTATCGCGAGTAAACTGCCGGCACTATTGTGGCCTCTCCTGATCAGTCATCCGGTACGAATGAGACGGAGGTTGATCCCTCACTAACTGATACAAAGGGCCCTCTTAGCTTCAAGGTGCATATCGATAAAGATTCCTCGATCTGCTATATATAATTCATAGATGAATTCGAATATTCGATAAAGTAACGGGCAAGACAAGCTTACAACTCGAAAAATTGTAAATTCGAAAGAAGCTAAGATTGTGCCCAAAATCAAAGAGCGCGGGAGCGCCCTGCTTGACAACTATAAAAAACGAAGTGACGGACGAGTAATTGGGGCAACGACGCACCCTTTATACATTGAAGTGGCTTTCTAACATTACTTTTCAATGGTCATAATTTCCTTATCATTTTTTATATACGTAGATATCGCGCAAAAGGCACTTAATTGGAAAGAATTTTTCATTTACATTCTACCTGTAAAGTTTTATAGTGAAAGATGGTTTCGTATCGAAGCTATCAAGCTATAAAGTTTTCGTCCCCGCGAAATCAGAATATAATTTTTATCTTCAGTGTCTAGGAAAAATTTTTTACAGCCTGGAGGAAAATTTTTGTGGCTCCAGCTAAAGTTCAATTGGATCAGAAATATCTCCATATAGTTAATGTTTCAGTTCTGACGGTGTATGGAAGCGCGGCGCCACTGCGCTCGACCCTTAATGATAATCAAGCTAAGATGCGGAGGGAGAGAGGGTTATGTTGTCCGTCAACATAATAATATATATATATATACATATA
>UXGD01005792.1:0-13726 GCA_900474315.1 Torymus auratus
CTAACCATGGGAGCAAATAAAGAATGCCTCAGATCGCATGTTTGTCACCCTCGTCTTCGGCTCGGGTGACAATTTACATGCGATCTGGGACATTCTTTACTTTAGCTCCCTAGGTGTGTAATATACTATTAAGGACGCCTATTAAGGTTAGCGCGCGCGATCTGAGCGAAGTCCTCGCCGAGGACATTTGTGAAGGAAGCTCCTCTAACGACTATCGTCGTTCCCTATCTACCTGTGAGCGGACTTCGTCCGCACTTGGCGAGGGTGTAGAGGTTCCTTATGCTATGACGAGCTCGTGCTCGCCGTAAGCGAGGGTATCCCTCACGTCTTCGTAGAGGTAGTACCTGGCTCAGCTTTGCGAGATGCGTACGGCGCGAGTCGTGGCGGCCGAGTGCCACTCCGAAGCGAAACGGAGCAGCGGAAGCGCTCGAGGCCCATGGAGGGGAGGGTCTTGCCGTGCGCTGATTGGCTGACCGCCGTCGGCGGCCCGCGAGAGTCAGCTATGCCTCTTGCTGCACGAGCGCACTCCTCCCCGCACCGCACCCAACGGCTCGGAGCTTCTAGGAAGCTTCGAGAGTCGGGCGATGTACGGGAAAAAAGTTGACGCGTGCTTTCGCACGCAACCGCGCGCACGTCAAAATTAATAGTACCAAAGCTGAAATTTATTGTGTAGTTTATTTGCAATATTAAATTATAAAAAATCACCTTCAGCTCGGCAAATACCGGTGGAAAATGCTTCAGCTGCGCGTATAACGCGTCGAATAATGTCAATAAAAAAAATTAATAGTAGCAAAGCTGAAATTTGGTGTATAAATTACTTATAACATTAAATGATAAGAAATCACCTTCAGCTGAACAACAGCCGGTGGAAAATGCTTCCGCTGAGGCCATTAATCTTATAATACTATACACATACCTATAATTTTGTAAAAATTGAGCTTTGGTAGAATAAATAATAGAGCCATGCCCGCATTGAAAAATGTCAAAAAAATAGTATACTACACACCTAGGAAGTAAAAGTAAAAAGAATGTCCCAGACTGCATGTACATTGTCACTCGAGCCGAAGGCGAGGGTGACAAAGATGCGATCTGAGGCATTCTTTATTTGCTCCCATGGTGCGTATACGATTTTTTTTTCCTAGCGAGGCCGAAAATACAACATTCGCGATCGGGCACCGGGAGCGAAAGTGGTACTTTCGACTCGCTAGACAAAAAAAATTAATAGTACCAAAGCTGAAATTTGAGTGTATATATTATTTATAACATTAAATGATAAAAAATCACCTTCAGCTGAACAAATGCCGGTGAAAAACACTTCAGTTGGACCATTAACCTTTATTCAGATATCCGGTGGTCCGTGCGTTCCCGAGGCTTTCGCAGCTCAACTGAAATGTTTTCCCCCACAAATAAGCCAGCTGATTGTAGGTTTTGTTAATACTATACACATACCTGTAATTTTGTAAAAATTGAGCTTTGGTAGAATAAATAATAGAATGAATTCCAAAACACCGACAGCCCATTAAATCACGTCACCCAAAAGACGCGCGAGACGATCAAGAGCGCTGCAGCCGAGCCGAAAAGAAGAGGAATTCTCGCGGCAAAAATAAAGAAAGAAAGAAAGAAAGAAAGGAAGATCTTAACAAGACGCCGACGTGTGAAGTGGTGAAATAATCGCGCAGTGGTTCACCTTGATGTGCGCGCTCGCGAGGATTAATCGCGCTAAGCCGCGGGCTCGCGTGACACTGCGAGGGAAAATGGATTAAAGGGACGCTTGATTGATTGATTTATTCATTGCGCGCGCACAGCGGCGGCTGCGACGTTGCGACACAGCGTAATGCGAGTGACAATTAAGCATACATAGTTTATATAAAACGTGTAATTAGGTGGGGAAGGAGGCCAATTTTTCTCGTTGCTTTCTTTCGGCCTGTCGCGTGGTATTTTAATTATAGCTTGTGAAGGTGACATTAAATTCTAATTGAGTTTGCTGTGAGAATAATAATTTTTAGGCGTGGTGGATTTTAATTTCTGTACAGATTATTGTTGGGGAAAAATATTTTGTAATTTTGATGCCGAAAGTGTAGGAATTTTAATCGGTTTATTAGGAAAAAATCAAATTGAGAAAACTTATACTGCTATGTAATCCACAGACTCATAACAAGTGCATCATATATGAAATCTTCGTTTTTTTAATACAGTTTTTAAATATGGTTTGTCAAATTTAAATACAATTCCTAACAATAATATAAACCATTTTCCCGCAGCAATTTTGCATTAAAAAACACCATTATACATTTACCGAATAAACTTATCCCCATATAATAAATTTTCCACACCTTTTTTCCCCCTGACAAAACCTGAACCCTCCCTTTTGATCTTACCGCGCCACTTCAATCCTCCCACAATCCCCCCATTAAACTCTCAATTAAACCCAATAACCAGCTCCCTCGCCCAACAAAACCACCCCAACATAACACCAGCACACTCCCCCATTCAGTAGCCTTCTCCACCTCCTCCTTCTCCTTAATGACGAAGAAAACATCGCACAGCCGTGCCCCGTGATGGCCGATCCTCTCTGCTTGTCCCGCGGCGAGGCAGCTGACGAAGACGAACGCCGCCCCTCTTCTCTATACCGAGATCGCGCGAAGGCCGTTGCGCCGCGCCTGAGAATCTGCATCTCGCGCGTGAATTCCTCCGCGGGCGCAAGCGCTCTTGATTCCGATCTCGAGCAGGTGCGCGCCCTTCGCCTGTCGGCTCCGTGGGAGTTGTAGGGTTGGGTGTGTGTGTGTATATATATACGTATTGGCGGAGTAGTTTTTTAGAAGAGACGATTGATTGGAGGTTGCGTGGGATGGGGAAAAGGAGATGTAGCTTTATGTGGAAGAGAGGTTGCGTGCCGGTTGGTAGTTTACGTGCAGTTGGTAGCTTTAATTGGAACGATCGGTTGAGATAGGGAATGATGCGAACGATTATAGAGTTGCTATTTTTGTCCGGCTGAAAAATAAAACGTTGAAACATTGAGGTAATCTGTGTATTCAGTTAATGAAAAAATAAGTTATTTTATATTTAATGCAATCTAATTGACGATTTCTTTTTTTTATTTTTCAGGTAAGCGAACTCAGGTGTATATACGAATACAGATATTGAAAGCAGAGTGGTGAGTGTTAAATAACTCCATTTTTATTTCATGTTCAATAAAATATACATGCCCGAAAAGCTTTACATTTGGTCTATCCAATAATCCTATAACAAAAATTACCTCAACAATTACTAGCAAATTGAAACCTCAACCCGACCAATTCCACCAAATAACTTCGTCCCGCGCGCTCTTACATAATTATATTGCACACATGTACACATTCCCTCAACCTCTCTTAAGCATCAATCCGCAAAAACGACGTGCGCGCGTGCCAGTTTTCGCTGCTTCAGCAGACACGTGTGTCGTGTGCATGCGCAGCGATACGGTGGGTATATATAGGCGATGCCCGCGCGATTTGTATCTACCGCGCGCACGACAAAACTCGCCCGCTTGAAATTTCGATGGCGAAACTGCGGTGTCGAGATTTGCTAATACCTTTTTTCCATATGTGGATATATATATACATGTACTTTAGCGTATGTTGAAGTTTTTGTTGCGCGGGTTAATGAAGTGGGTGAGCGCTGTGCGAGTACAACATATACTTTTTAAGTGAACGTGTAATGTAAACATACGCCTGGATTTTTCAAACTGTGAGGTATTTCTAAAAATATCAAATGCTTGCAAAATTATGTAATATAGGAGAACAAAGCGGGTAAAGCTTTTAAAATATTTACCGTATATGATATTATACTAGTGCACGAAAAATCGCCATAACTTGAGTAATAACCCGTTGATTACAACATCACTCAACGCGACCTCGTCCACCCTATTAAAGCCTAAGAGCGCAGTATATAGTATATACATACATCCTCGTACACGAAAAAACCGTCAAGACCGATGTCCCTCGCCCTGCCGGCGGCACGTGTATACGCGCTGCCGATATCAATTTTCCGCCAGACCGGAGCGCGCCTTAGGCCTCGACTGCGTGCATGCTGCATCCTGTGCGGTCGATTAAGATCTACCTTCCGAAAAGATGTTACACTATATATACGCCGCGGACCGAAAATCCGAGAGGATAATATAGTTGACAATGGACCTGAAAGATTACGAGTATACCTATAATATTATATAACATTTCTTATGCAAAATGAGTTATAAATGAAATTTATTTTTGGGAATACCCGCGGGTAATTTCGCTCGTGGGTCTTTGCTTACAAACCTATGGGCGTTGTTCTCATCAGTCGGACAAGGGGAATCATGTCGCGCGCTATAGCCCCGAGCGTGAGGAAAGTATTTTAACGCCGGTGGCCGATTGAAAATTACGTCCACGGCAGATTGCGATAAGGATAAAACACGCGCTCGATCGCCCCGAGATTTTAGGGTAATTCGTCGTTGCAATTATAATTTCAAATTCGTTTAATTTCAATTTTTCTCGTACGATTAAAGCACACTTTGGAAATACACGTGACTTATTATCTGTAATGGTAGTGTAATTAGTTATGGCGGTATAATAATGGCCTTTTATATATGGTTTATTCATTAAAACACGTTTATTATGCATTTATTAAAAAAAAATGAAATTTTCTTTTATAAATTGAGTGAAAACTTACAAAATAGGTTAATAGCACAAGTATCTGTTGATACTAAAATTATGCTTTCCTTGTGGCCAAAAGGACATCGCGAACGGTGTCAAAGCGAATTCCATACTTTGCGATGAAAAGATACATAGCAACGACTTCCTTTTCCACACACGTGTTTGACATTTGAAAGGTCTCCCTTACTCTGGGAAAACCAATATCCAACGAAATGAAAAATCCTTTACGCATTGCGCACGCTTTGCCGCTATTCGTATGCATATCTAATCAAGATTTTTGTTTACACGCGTGTTTTTGCTATATATAATCATGAATACATGCGCACTGGATATCTTGCGCTCGAGAGTGTGCCGAGTGTTTTTAGTCGCGCCATGTTTCGCTAAATTGTGGTAAAACGCATAGCCACGTAGGTATGACGAAACGCACGTGACTGATAATGCGTAATTAAATTAGTCGATAAATCAAAAGGGTAAGGCGGTGGAACGGTACGCGTGTTTATTTGGATAGAGCGCTTGTACGAAAGTTTTTGTTTCAAGTGAAATCTACAAAAATTAAGATTACATATGCTTGTATATTTGTATACGCTGAGAATTTTACTATTATATAAAACAGAGCTCAAATTGGTATAATTAATCGAAGCATCGCTCATTGTCAGTCCATAATACTATAAATAAACGAAAGTCAAACGAATTCTCAACACTTGTTGAGCCGGGTATTTTTGCGGACAAGTGTATCATAATCCGTCTTGACCGTGATTTATGTATAAGCTCGAAATGCGTTTTCAATTACGCGCTAAATTAATCTCTCCATTTGACAGTTGCTGTCTGCGTTTTCCGCGGGCAGCCGCACACTTCGAATTAAATAACGCGCAGTATAATGCCCGCAATTAAATTTAATGCACCGCTGATCACGGAAGATCATAACGCGCTTCTTATTACCGCAATTTTCACGTTTACTACAATTATCACCAACGCATCCGTGAGCATCGCTATTAAAGCCTCCGAACTTTTTCATAAACCCCCATTCTTCGGCAATAAACATCTTCGTTTTTTTTTCCAAAATAATAACTATATAATCTTACAGAATTGACGCACAGACGAATACGCTTGGAGGAAAGCTACGAACAATTTAAATACATACAAGATTATAAACAATCAATCGCCCCGCCATAGTATACCTAGACCATATCTGAATATCGAATTTCAATATTTTCATTTCCGCATGGTACATTTTAGGGCATATGACCTCCTTGTGCAAAAATTAAAGCAATAAAAATGACGCAAAACCCACCAGACGAAGAATTATTCCAAATTTTAATTACCTACCCCTAGCAAGATTAATCTTGATATTGTATCGTCGGGTAAGAAGAAAAAGGAGCCATCTCGGCTCGGCGCGTAAAAAGTTGCCGAAATCGCACCTTTTTCTTCCCACCCGACGGTATTGTCTTGCCTCAAAATTTAAGGCAATAATCGATACAATATTTATAATCGATTTGCTATTGACCTTTGTAAGACCTTTTGTATTGATTGATTCGCTTACTGTCACACGTCTGCTTTACTCGAATATGATCGAGAATTTCAAGACAAGACAATAATACTTTTCATATCGACTGACAAGACCAATGCAAGCAATATAAAATTTTCAAGAATTTACAAGAGCTAGACAATAATTACGCAGAAATACTCTATTATCTTGCTCTCGTGCAGCCCTAGAAGCAAAAGTCTTTTTCTATCTCTCGGGGTACAGTAGCTCCAACGTGTACAGATAAAGAAAGTACCATCCAAATTGTCACATTCCCCAACTTTCTTCATAAAATCCACAATGCTCAAGCATAAACAGCTCGAAAATTATCGCCGCACCGAATCCCGCTCGCAAATCATCCGCGAGTCACCGTTACGCAGCCGAAAATCCGATCCGATTTCAGAGATAACCCCTCGCGGCTACCGTGCGCAGATAAAATATATGTATATTCGCGAGCGGCCCGGGAGAACAAATAAAATTACGGCCGCGAGGGACAAATTAAGCGAGCTACCGCTGTCACGTGCTCCCAAAGAAAAAGTGCCTGCGTACACGCGGCTCAAGAGAAAAACGGTATATATATATGTATAGGTGGTCGTTAAGAAAAGTCGCGGCGGCGAGTTATCTGCGAGCGAGCGGAGGTATAAGGTATAGGTGTGTGTGCACGCCGAGTGAAAGAGGGAGTCGCTCGCGTAAGCTTTTTTGTCACTTTCGGAGTGACGTGGGTTTATGAAAGCAGAGGAGAGGTAATTGGGAGCGAGAATTGAATTCTGTATTTAGGATGTCGAGAGTTCGTTACTCCAAGTTGTTTGTCTATTTGGAGCAAAATTATTTGGACGGTTCGAAATTTGTATGGTAAAGGTAGTATTATCTTGAACTGAAATACTTGTCCTGCGAATTATGTTTGAAAAGGTAAGTACCTGATATCGAAACTTATTGGTTACAAAAAACCCTATATGTTTAAATTAGACAAATACTGTATCTCGTTCCACATTATATTATTTTTTTAACTACATCGATATCGTTGACACGCGAATTCCCCTTATACTTTATTGTTATTAAATTGGTACTGACTTACGTTTCAATTACATAACCTTACCCCTATTAAGAAAAACACTTTCATTATCTTTGACCGCAATTATGCAGAACAAAATCTCAAATTCAAATTCTAGCGCAAAAAGCGCCTCTAGCACGAGCGCGCAGCTAATTATCTTGATTTATGAACGACCCATAATACACGCATCCAATATCTTTTACGCTCGGGGGCGCGTTATAATTGTTACATCACACATACGTATATACAAGACTGCAACAACGGAGCCTCGAAAAATCAGCTCGAAAAATCAAATTAAATCAATCATCATCGATCGTCGGCGGTTCTAATGAACCGCTTAATTACGCCAGGATAAAAGAAAGGAGTAGAGGCGCCGACAAAAACCTCCCCGAATCGAGATGCGTATATACATATAATATATATCGCATCTGCATAATTTTCGAATTAGTCTGCGTTGGCGCGTGCGCGCAAGTTTAATTGAGACGACGCCGCGCGCGGGCGAAAAACCGCGACTCCACCCCGTATGGACGACGTGCAGTGGCTGTATAATGGCCATCATTATCGGATGAAGCGCACGCGCGCGCAAAAGTTATTGATCCTACTTAATTTGCGTCACGAGGACGCGCGGTGCGGCGTGTATGACACGCAGGAGTAGTGGTTTTGTTTGGGGAAGGGAGGGAGGTTACGGGGTAATTGAGATACGCTTGAGTTGAGTATTACGTGGAGAGTTATAAAGAATTCAAAAATAAACAAATAATGATAAATAAAGAATTTAAAGGAAGGAATTGAAGAGGTATACGGGGGGACGGAATTCGTTTGACGTCATAGTTGTGGTTGTTTACTGTGGATGATTCGTTGGGTTGACTGTATTTTTTTTTTTAATTTATGTTGATTATCTCCTTATGAAAATTCTTATTACTTTAAATTAAAGTAAGAGATGAACAAGAACATCAAGAAACATATTAATCGTTGAAAATATTCTTAGTTTTATTATAAAATTTAACAGACTGTTTAACACAAGAATCAACATTGATAAAAATTCATTCAATATCCCGAGTAGAAATGTTAACCAGAAGCTGTACCTATTTTTCAGTTAACTTTATGGCTAAAAGGGAACATTGCTTGTATTTCATAATTATGTACCAATCCGAAATAAATTATGGCATTTACACTCCATAAAATATGTATTTTATAATAGTAGAACTCTTAGATGAATTAAATTATCTTTGCATTATGATTTTTGCTAAATATGCTTCTATTCAATTATGGTACCCTGCAGGGATATCTCAGAAAACCCAAAATCATGAGATTTCGAAAAAAATTCGTTCAATAACTCAAAAAGACAAGAATAACCAGCGCCACTAACAACTACCCCATGACATATCAGCTTCTCTACTTCAACCCACCTACCCACCTAGCAGCACGCATCCTCGCCACACAACAACCTTTTCACTTATAGGTATTCCCCTTGAAGACGACAAACAAAAAAAACCATCTCCGCATAACAACGACACGCAGTCTCTCTCTCTCGCGGAAACTCCAAACCCACGACCGCGAGTATATAGGTACAACGTATACACGCTGCTACCAACGCGCTTCGTCTCTTATATACACGTTTCTTTTGTCCCCAGCGGTCATTCCTCACCCTCTCGCGTCCTTCGCGGAACCTCGTGCGCGTCCTTTCCCGTCCGTACTCCGAAACTATAACCGTAAACCAGCGCGCGCCGCGAAAAAAGAGAAACAATTAGCCGCGTACGCGCGCGCAGTCGATGAGAAGTGGACTCTTGCGCATGGATTGACACTGGCACGCGTATACACTCCGCTGAGTTATAACAGAAGAGAAGTTTCTTTGACGGAGGGGGGCAAAAATGTCTGCGAGCTAGAGTATTTACATAGTCCTCTATTTACGGACTCGCGCGCGTGCCTCGCCGTATAACATGACGAATGGGAGAAGAAGCCGCATTATCATGTATAAAGTGCGCGCGAGGTCTATTTTTCTGTTCGGTCAGCGGTAAATCACACATATAGTCGCGCGCTGTGGTGCATATAGAAAACCGCGGTTGAAAAGTGCCTATGGTAATGGCGCGAATTTTCACGCGCGCGTTGCAGCTCTGACGTCTAAATTGTAATTGCACCGTATGTGTGTGTGGAGAGAAATTTTTGGATTGCGGCGGATAATGTCGTATGTGCGTGCGTTTTTTTTCTCTCTTCGGTGGAAGTCGTAAGAGCGAATGGTACTTTAACGAGTTTCAAGGAATTCGCGCGGCGAAGGACGTTTATGCAAATGATTTTCATTAAGGCCCGAAGATTAGTTTCTGCACGATGAGCTCTCGTGCCGCGGTTTTGTCAAGGTGCTTTATCGGTGATAAATTTTTTTTTCTCTCTCTCTCTCTCTCTACTGCATTGCATGGAGTATTTTTCGATTGTCAAAGGTGTTTTTTTTTTATTTTTTCTTGTGAGAGGAGGTGATGTCAGGGTAATCGAATTATGGCTAGAGATGTATTGCGATATGCGAATGAAACTTAGTATACTTGAATTAAGGTGAAGTGTAATTTGCATTTTATAATGATTATATGCTCTTAAGTGGCGTGTAAATCTTGTTATTATATTCATAAAAAGCGGTGATGTTATGAGCTTTATTACTTTTTAAAGGCTCAATATGAAGTCACAAATTTCTCTACAATGCGCGCGAAAAAGCGGAAATTTCACTTTCAAGAGTTAATTAAAGTGCCGTAAAAGCTCGTCTCCGTAAACATTTTATTGCGAGACGCACGCGACGACGATATGGCCGATATTCTACAGTGTATCAATGAATTTACGGTAATATAATTACGCTATGACAAAGGGACCTACAACTTTCATAACCCATAAAAATTTGTTAGTCGCAATTAAAAAATTAAACGCCTTTTTGGGGTATACGCGAGAGCGTTTTACCCACTTTTTTATTTTTTTAAATTAACGTGAGTAGTGCATTATTCCGCATATTTCCACTCCTCATAATAAGGCCGGCGTTTTTTTCCCCGACCCATAAATATGATAAATTTGCCATAAAAATTACCGCGCCCCGAGAATTAACGAAAACACCCATCAAATTACCGCTCATAAAACTTCATTATGCGCCGCGCGCGCACTTCAGCTAAAAGAGCATGAAAAAAATGTATTAAAAAATTGATGGGATAAAAAAAGCGAGGTGTCTTTGAATATACTGCACGGGCTTTCCGCTTTTACTTCTAACGCTGACACCGCATTCTTTAAGACTTTTATAATGCAAAAATAACACGAGTTGCGAATAAATGTTATTAATATTCATATATAAGCAGTATGAAAACGTATGTCGCGCTTACGGTTAATGCATCTTAAGCATTGCGGTTTTATGTAACTTTATTATTAAAAAAAATTAACGGAAAAAAACTTGCATAAAAATCACTTTATAATTTACTGTAATTCGAGAACATTTATAAAGATCAATGGACAGGTAAAAAATCAACGTGATTTATTACGCTATTATACTACACGTAATAAAAACAATCCTTTCTTAAAAAAAAAAAAATAGAAAACTTTCATTCATTAATCAAAACTATAGCATTTCTCTTCCATAATACTTATATCTTTGAACCGCAAGAAGATGCGGGAAACTTTCCCACAAGCGGTGCGCGCACTATTGCTTCGATGACACATAAACGGGGGGGACCCGGCCCCCCTATATAATCGACGCGCCTTCATTTACATTTTACAACGCGCTCGCCACTGCCGAGATGACATTCTTTTTTACGCCCCCTTGAGAGAGAGAGAGCGCGCGAGCTGGTAGCTGCGAGACACAAACGCGCTATTTGTTACGCCTGGAATGTACAAGTAGCAGCGTGCGAGGATGCTGGCTTGCAAGGAGTGGAAGGAGTTTAATGAGAGTATAAGGAATACGAGAGGTTTAAAGTGTGTCTTTAGATTTTGTTTGGTTATACTGGTTAAATAATAACGCTTCGTTATTAATTAATTGTAGGCTGTTTATTAATTTATCTATAGCTATATATGGGCATTAATAATATCTGGTTCATTACATACATTTAAGAAACTGTGTACCTAATTATCATTTTGTGTATAAAAAAAGTTAATGATTGAAAAGATTGAGTTATCTTGGTGATTGCTTGCAATGTTGTTTACATTACCGGTATTATTATGAGTCTTTTTTAATTACTTGAAAGTCTCCAGCGACTGGAGTGCAGTTAACGAAAATATTTATTATACCGGCTTCATATTTTTGGGACATTTTTACTGATAAAAAGTTTAAACTGCTGTTCAGAAAGATTGTTTGTAACCATTGAGATGTATAAAAGTATACGACAGTTCTTTGAGTGCAGCCATTTAAAATTTTTGAGTATCTGGCATTTAAAGAGGAATTTCAAAATACTTTTACCGGCCCAAATAACATTCGTAAATAATTTCTCGAACAACGACATCATAATACTCCGATTTCTTTTTGACAAAAATCCAAAAACGATACAGTAATATGACATTTGCTTGATTATGTTAAGTGCATGTAAAGGTATTCTCTCAATATTTATACTACCTCAACATCGAAAAATTATGCGATAATGCGGTGTATTAAGCTATCTTGATACATCGATACCCGAACCCTACCATCTATACCTCCTCGAAAAAGAACTCTCTAAACACAAGCACTCAACCTAAACCCACACTGGTATCCATCACCCCTTCACCTCTCCTACAAAGTTAAACTCCCCCCCTAAACATCCGCAATCATCGCTTTCCTCTCTTTCTCGCATATACACACACAACCCCATCCCGTAATAAACAACCTCCGCCAAACTAGTAGGTACACACGCGAACGCGCGCGCGAGCCCTAAACTAAAGAGCCGACACGGCGGCAACCGCTGAAATTCGCGCGTAAACATAGCCCCGATTTAATTGGCGGCGGCAGTACTATATACCGCAGCACCGTGTAACCCGAAAGTGTCCCTATAGACGCGTTTTTCGCGGGAGCGCGCTAAAGAGCCGGTTTTACTGTTACTACCGGCGAGAATTAGCTGGACACGCACTCGGCCGGGGGTCATAGTGCGCAATTAGCGCGTGGGTGCAGTGTCGATTATGCTAACGGTTTTTAAAGCGGCGAGTTACGCGACGAGCGGAGCCAGTTGACGACTATGTGCGCAGCTTTCGTGCGTGAGGGTAAATGCTGGTGGTAGACTTTTTTTTGGGGGAAGGGGGGATCGCGTGGGTATTTGTGTAGTTTATGAGATTATAATGATAAGGTGGAGCGTAGTGGCGTTTGATGGAGATTGTTGTTGAGGTTTAATGGAATTTTTACGCCTTGGTGACTTTTAGCGATGATTGGAGGTTGATCGTTTGATGGTTAATTTTAAGTAGCTGGTCAATGAGATAAAAATAAGAATTAAAATCACTTAACGAGGCTGAAAAAACTTTGAATTCTCTTTACCTTGGAGTCATTAATAATTTCATTAAGTTTTTTGCCCGTATGATACATATTCCTTTGAAAATTTCAATATACATTTTTTAATATAAACTAAAAAATATCAAATTTTTGCAGAAAAAAATAATACTGTAAAATTTCTCATTTAAATTGATAAATAAAGTATATTAGAGTCACTCTTAATGTACATAATGATATACAATTAATTTAATTTAATAGATATTTTAAGATATACAAAGCAACTGTTTGCTTCCCAAACTAAACTAAAGCCCGAGAACCAAATCAACAAACTTCCTCCTCGTCCTCTTTCTCTCCTTTTCTCTCTTTCTTCCACAAACCTCCCCCGCGGCAAATAAACTTTCGGCTCACCGCGCACCACCTCCTCCTCCTCCCACTCACCTCACGCCGCACTATCTAAATACCCTCTCGCACTCGGACTCGACTCTTATTCGCGTAACCGCAAGTTCGCTTGCGCATGGCATCAAAGGCGAATCGACTACTACTACACTGCCAGGCGGAAAAGAAGAGGAAAAAAAAATTCGCTATATATACAGTCGTGAGATTTGCCGGTGTGCCGGTTGCGCGGAATTTCAAAGCGGTGGCTCGTTTTTCCCACCGGCGACGCGCGCGAACGCTAGAGCGTTTTCGATAAAGGCCCGATTAGCCGTAAATCGTGGGGAAACACATCCAGCGGTTGAGAGTAGCAGAGAGAGAGAGAAACAGGAGGGGGAGGTTAGGTTTTGCTGTGTGCGCCCGAGGCGCTAAATTCAGCCGGCCGCTGTACTACTGCGGTGTGTAAGGAGGTGAGTTGCGCGGGACAGTTCCAACTGCTTTCCCGGAATGCACGAAAAGGATGTTTTGTTAGGGTTTTATGAGGGTGCCAAGGTTTTTATGTGATATATATGGTTGCAGAATATTTTGAAGAATGAAAAACCGCTGCCAATTCTTTGGTACTTAGCCTCCTCAAAATAATTTTTCGATTCCTTTTAATCATGATGAAGGAATTAGTTTGGTGGATATTTTAATATGCCATACCA
>UXGD01005793.1:0-13723 GCA_900474315.1 Torymus auratus
GGTGTGCTCCTAAAAAAAATTTTTTTCCAGTTTTGTGACACAAAAAGTGTGATAGTTTGGCGGATTTACTCATATATATTAAAACTAAATAAAGTTTTCTCCATATATTTCGTTTTATCAATAATCCACGCACGCCAAGATCTTTCTTGAAAGGCGGTCCCCGGGCCAGTACAGTTTTGACGGACAACTTCTACAGCTGGATTCCCGGCAGTAAGCCGTATTTTGTTCAAAGCATGAAATATAGCGTTGCTGGACTGCGAACGCGCGCGCCCGGAGAATGACGAATGGGCTTTTGCAGAAACGGAGTTAATCTTCTGGGAATATCCTACAAGAGAGCTAGAAAGAGATTACGTCTATCAATGTAGAAAAACATATTCAATGGCTGTTGATTATTTTTCTTTGAAAGGTTGCTATCAAAATATCTTCTCTCAGTGATATATGCAGATAGTATTACATTTGTATATTGGTACATTGTTAAACACTTCTCGTATACACAGGAAACGCATTTTATTGGAAATTGCTGTAACTCATACTATACAGCAATTACGCCGTTACAGATACCAAAAAATAATAGAAAACTATCAACTTCCACGACAACAAGACCGTAGCGAGCGTGATCAGCTTCAAAGAGTTTCATCGAATCACCACACGCAACGAATTCTCCTTTCCGAACCACCACATTATTTCTCATCTCTTAATCATCAATTCGCCCCACTAAAATTAAATTCTCTCTCCCCCCAGCCAAAGAGCAATTCCACCCAACCTCAGTCCCCACGAGAAAATCCCACTACCCGAGCTTCATCCCCTCGCCCACGTCTTACCAGTCGAGAAAGTTCCACAGGCACGTGAACATCCTGTCGGCTTTCGTCCTTCTTCTTCCTTCTATGTTTCTCCCTCTCTGTATATACCTCACCGGCGTCGACTAGCGAAGAACAAGCGGCGCATGCCGCCCGAAAATTGCACGGCACACGCGATCGATTCTCTCTCCCTTCCACTTTTTAGGGTAGCAGCAGCGGCAGCACGCCGGACGCTAAAAACTCCGTGGCTCGTCCTCCATCGATTGCGACGGGCCGCCGCCGGCGTTGCGTGCGAGCCATCGGAGCGCGTGCAAAAGTTGAGCGAGGCAAGCAGGAAGGAAGGAAGGGTTGCGCGCTATGTTGGTGTAGGTTCGGGCGGGCTGCCTCCACGGAAGCCCGCGCTACTGCGCTGTAGGGCTGGGCGAGAAATTGAGTTTTGAGCCCCGTGAGGGAGAAGAGGTGTGACATGGTGGTGGTTTGTACACGGTTCGAGGTTGGATTTGAATGTTCTCAATTTTTTTCCCTTTTTTTTTATTCATTCGAAGTTCTCTTAATTTAAAGTTTGCGATTGCGTTAAAAGTTGAGAATTGATTCTTTTTATAAAGTTACTCTCGAGAGTTTGTAATAGATGGTAAATTAATTCGGAATCGATTCGGCTGATTTTACAGGCTTCTGCCTATAATTGTGCGAACAATCAGTTATGTTAATATATTCGGCTATATCCTAATGTATACGCCATCAGTATCACAAATGATTCTCTAATTTTTGAAACTAGCGCCCATAGCGGTCGTTATATTCAATAAAAACACGATTATAAAAGTTATGTATTCGAATCGATGCATACGCGAAATTATGATTAAATTATGCAAAACAATATGACTAAGATTCCGATGGTCTATTAAACATTATTGAAATTCAAAGCTTTTATAACCATAAAAAACCACCACAACATTCAACATCCGAATTCTCGTTTAGAACATAGACATCCTGGTGCTCTTTTCTTTTTCCATTCCTCCCGAAAAACACTGCACAAGCGAACATCAAACATCCACCCATGCGCATACCTATATCAATGAAATTCCATACACTCGTTCAAAAGCGCCTGGCGGCGATAAAAATCGCGCAAAATGCGAACGCAGAGAGAGAGAGAGAGGAAAGAATCCGAAAAAAGTAGCAGCGCGTGTCCGCGGGGCATTTCGCCGGAACGCACGTGTGGGCGCGGTCGGGAAATCCGCGGAATATACGCGCGCGCGTTCGTGTCCAGTGTGAAATGCGCGAGCGAATCATGGATGGGAGAAGAGCTCGTGGAATTCTTGATGTTTGGGATGGTGATTTTTTTCCCGTATATGTGCGTATGTGGGGGGGGGGGCTATATAGCGAGAAAACGCGAAAAAGAAGGTCAAGAAAGTGGTTTCGTATTAAAAACGGATTGAGTTGAATTAATTGATATGATTCGTCTACGTTTCAATGCAACCTTTTTCAGCAATTATCCTGAAATATATGACTGGAAATTGTTAGTATAAAATACAGCATAGGAATGGAAGTTCTTTTATTGAAAGGAAAATATAATGAGAATTATAAACGTGATTTTAATTAACATGGTCGAGCAATAGACCAGCTAAATACGCGCCAATTAGCTCGTTCGACTCGAATCAATTTCAACAAATCAAAACCCAATCAGAGGAATTATTAATAGCAGGTGAATTCAACGAAGAACCGAGCACGAGCTCACATAGGCATAGACACGGTGCACGCGTAGAACTTCGAGCGCCGATATGTTAACATCTACGAACACGCCTCGCGCGACTCAATCAAGCCGTCACTCTCTATACTTCATACCCTCGCCCAAAGCTTCTCCGCAACTCGCTCAGTGAAACATGAACATCGTTGCAAAATTTGTAACGAGACCGTACGCTATTCATCTACTGAATTTCGCACGACTAGGCGATTTAGTCCCGTTCTCGGAGTCAAGGGTCAGAAACGAGAAATCTCGACGTTACGTCGACCCTTTGACGTCGGTGCATTAACGAAGGGTGGCGAGTGCACGCGCGAGAACCCGTTTGATTTTTTCCTTCCGGCGCGAGGCGATGGGCTCCATTACTCGACCGCCAGACGGTTAAGCTTTGTATTTGTGCGAGGAGCTTTGACATTTGGTAATTAGGTATGCTGAGGGATATTCGTACTTTGTTAAATAGCCTTTGGCGAATGATGTTTATGTCGTCGAGACAAGTTCAGTGAGATTTGAACTTTGACAGTGAATAGTTGGCTTTTAGTTTTGTCGGGCGTTGGTTGATTCGTGAACACGCGTTATTTTAAATATTTTAGCAGCCAATGAATCAATTATACTGTTGACTATCAACAGCGCGTGTACAATAACTAATTATTTATACAATTAGCAATGTAAACATCCTTACCCGATACAATACATTATATTTGCATCAAGAATGTTATGGCTATTATATGGTCCCTGACAAAAGTTAGTTTTTAGCGTTACCACTCCGATTATATGAGTGGGTCAGAATGAGAGTGGCGTAAGTCACAAATTTTTCGTTTTGAGATATTCAATGTCAAAGTTTCGATAGTCAACACATGAGTATTACGCGATAATTATTGGATTGACTATAATTCAAACAATAGAGCAACACTAGGCACTTTTTTAGGACGTTAGTAACAATTTCTACCATAAGGCATCCGAATATAGCCATATCTCATTTTTTTTTTTTTTTTTAAATATGACTTACGCCACTCTCATTCTGACCCACACATATAGAAATAGAAAGAAATATAATTATATAATTGTAGGTCGGGTAACTGTGTTTGCATTACTAATATCCCCTGAATTGTATATAGAATTAGTTATATTGTACACGCTGTTGGTAAACAGTATAATCGATTTATGGGCTATTATAATATTTAAAATAACGCGTGTTTGTGAATCAGCCCAGTGCTCGACAAAACAATAAAACACAACGTTCCACTGTCAAAGTTAAAATATCACTGTAACCGTGTAGAAAACCACATAAACCTCATTCGCCAAAGTCTAATTAACAAACTACGAATACTTTTTTCTCCATTCCTAATTACCAAAAGACGAACCTAATCCTATAAATCGAAACCTATACCATCCGGTAGCTGACTAACGGAGCTCGTTGCCTTGCTTTTGAAGGAAAAGATCAAACGCGCACTCGTAACCATTTATCA
Organism: Torymus auratus; assembly: GCA_900474315.1. Lineage (NCBI taxonomy): Eukaryota > Metazoa > Arthropoda > Insecta > Hymenoptera > Torymidae > Torymus > Torymus auratus. Next base: position 3,999 of record UXGD01005793.1, read on the forward strand.
TTAATGTGCCAACGTCAAAGGATCGACGTAATATCGCGTTTCACGACTACGACGAACCGTCGTAACGATTTTTGCCTCCAATACGCCAGTGCGTAAATGCAATCCGAACATATTATGAGCTTTGAAAATCAGAGGAATCGAAGCAATATTGACAAAGTTTCATTATAATTTAGTATTATATAAAGAGTATGGTACACAAAATATTTTAAAGATTTTGATAAAATAGTGAAATTATGTCAATATAGCTTCGATTCCTGATTTTTCAAGGTTGCAATATTCGGATTGCATTTCATCTATTCCATTCAATTATTAATCGCAGTTCTAACGCTAAAAAGTAACTTTTGACGGCCATAAATTACCCCAAACAAATATTTTAATCTTTTTCAAGTTCATCAACCTTTTAACCGCGCAACGCATAATCTTCTTACGACCGCACGAGCTCTGAAAAACCTGACGGACCGCAGCTCCCCTAATGAACCGAAATGGCAATAACTATTTGCCACCGACCCTCGTTCCACCACACACCTCGGGTGTGCGAATTCACTTAGCCGTTATTTCCCCGGAGATGAGCGGTGTCGACACACTGCGCTTTCACCGCGCGCTTGCGAAGAGGGCAATAATTTTTTCTCCTGCTCGCGACGTCGACTTCTAACTTCTTTTTATAGCGGGGAAAGAGAGTGAGAAAGGGAGCGCTGGGTAAGTAACTATCGATCCGATTGTTTTTTTTTTCCTGCGCGTCCGTGTGCCCCCGGTGCAGGCAGGATATATCGTGTCGTTGTGTACATATCAGGGATACCTGATTAGCTCCGGTTCTGTGAATTTTTTAGCGACGATAGTATACATATACACGAGCGTAGCTATTTTAATGTTTCAAGCGCGTTCTACGCTGGGAGATATAAAGTTTTACGGTTATGGAATGGAAATCAGTTTCTGAACTGCCGTGCGAACTGCGCTCTCTTCTCCACTATTCTAGCACCGAGGTGCCGCTAATACAATCGAAAATGTATAAGAAGAAGAGGAAGAAGTCCTCGAAGAAGCGGTACGACTTTTTCTTTTTATATATCGAGCTCACGTGCGCAAGTTTAATGGAATTCTCGTGTAGGAGACTTTCTTACGGCGTTTCTCGCGCCACTTCGCGCTACTATACGTTATTCATCAGAGTTTACGTAGTACTTCATATATGGAATTTCACTCCGAACCCATACACACTTCCCAACTTCGCGATGAATTACTCCACATCCTTGCCTCTCGATTCCTTCAAAAACCATTCTTTCACCCCCAACATTCCACATCAATTACATATGCACGCTCATACGCAACTTAACATCCTCCTTCATCGTTTCGCACAAATCAGACATAATCATCCAGGCGCGCGCCGGGTCGGGACGACAAAAACGCCGGCGCTTCGTTCACAATCGATATATCCCCCCCTCTCTCTCCTTATACAGCCGGCATGAACTGCACCCCGCGCGCATGCACACTCACACAACACAACCTGCCGAAAGAGCCCCCCGGCCGGCGTCTTGTTCCTCTCGCAGCACAGCCACACCTCTAACCCCCTCCTGAGCACCAGGACATCGTCGCTCTATATACACCCACCAACACACCTCTTCTCCTCCCACCACCGGCAGTTCGTTGTACACAACAAATCCATAGATCGGTCGATCGTAATTACAAGAAAAGTAAAACACATCCCCGACACTACATCCTCTATATATACACGAGAGAAGGCGAGATAATATTAGAGGTCGATGACGCCGGCGTCGGCGGCGGTGGTGGCGCCTATATACGCCTGTACATATGTATACACGCGGCTACACACATACGCACACGTGGCCGCGTTCTCGTGCTGTCTGTGTACTTATAGACGCACTAAAGACCGGCGCTAGTAGGCCCGGTTTCGTTTATTTTCTTCACCGGGATAATAGAGAGCGCAAGCAGCACACACGCGGAAGCTGCTGCTACACCGCGACGCGTTGGCCAGCCTGGAGCGCGGCGAGGGTACGACTGCCGCGACTGCTTCCACCCACTGGCGCCGCGCAGTCACCTCTGGCGGAGGCGCCTCTTCTTCCCCCACTCTGACGGCGCTGCTATACTGCAGCCGGCGAGATACCCCCTTGCGTATCTATATATATATGGAGCGAGTAGTAGAACAGTACGTGTGCGCGTACGGTGTATAGTTGCTCGTACATGGTGGGCTTGTATAGGGCTGCGCGCGTAACAGAAAGAGGTGTAGACGTTGGACTTTTTTTTTTTAATAGTGCAGGAGTTAATGTGAGGGCTAATAGATTTTTTTTTTATAAATTGAATTATTGACAGAGGCATGATTTATAATATACTGGGGACAGTGGCAATATGGTGTACCTTATCCCACATAACTGCTATCGTACTACAACAACAAGGTTGATCTACGTTTTCCAAAATTACCACAAAACCGAAAAGCCTCGACACTGTGTATATATATAGATATAGCAACGGAATTACCATACACCGCCTCCTCTCCTCTTAATAATCTCCTCTCGAGCCGCGCACTTTAGCTCGTCCTTATCTCTTACCGTACCGCCATCGCGCGCGCGCAGATGAAGCCGCGGATAATTTTCAGCCGAAGCATTTTCGCCCCCCTCTTCCCCTCTCTCGTCTCGCGTATTATTTGCGCATTTTTTCCCCTCGGCGTAACCACGCTCGGCTCTTTTTGTATACCACCGCGCGCAGCCGACCTGTAGATAACCAAGCCGAACGCGTAGCTTGCCTTTCAGCATATACGAGAGCGCGCGCGAAAGAAATTCTCATTCCACTTTTTCTCTTTACGAATACACGTGAGAGGGAGAGAGAGGGAAGAAAAATAAGAGTTTCCGAGAAATAGGTGTAGCTGTGGGAGTGAGATAAAGCGCGGTAGAAGGGAGGCATTGTTTTAAGGTTTTGTGCGGATTTCAACGAGACGCGCCGAGTGCACATGCGGATTTTGCGCATTATGATTCCTGAATGTAGCGAGTATGTGTGTGTGTGTGAGCGCGCGTAACGTGAATGGAGAGTTGTAAAGTGGGAGGTAATTTTTGGTGCGCAATTTTTTAATTATGCTACTTTTTCTTCTTCTTTATTTTTCTTTAATATACTTAGTTTAAACTATAAATATAATATCATTGGTGTTTGTTAACATGTGATGCTTAAAACCTCTTTTTTTCACGATTTATTGTTTACATTAAAAATCATATTCGTTATAAAATAGCGCAACGCCACAATCTACCACCAACCCTCCCCCATCGGTTCCTTTCCATCCGCTATTCCACCCTTTTCGCACACGCACATATACATACATACTCCCGCGAATACCGAAACATTCGTTTACCACTACGATACCAACACAACAGCGCCCGCAGAACGCACGCGACGCTCGCTTTGTCGGTGCCAGGCTCGACTCAAAACAATCAATTTCGCGCGAAACAAATGTGCGCCCCTTTGGTGTCTCTCTCTCTCCCCGGGCGCGGCAACTTCCCCGTCCGCTGTGCGGCGTGGCGCAGGCTGGAAAAGATATGGCCGGGGTGGCGGAGAAAAATGCGAGCGCGCGCGGATTTTAACGAGGCGGACAAAACCGCCTTCTCTCTGTTATTTTTGTTTCCCCCGCTGCACCGACGAGCGGTTTGTCGTTTTACGTTTGCGTGGGCTTTGACGTGTGCGAAGGGTTTTGTTATTACGACTGTTTTTGAGGTTTGTACAAAGGATCGAGAGGCAAAGAGAGTTTATTGTATGAGTGAATGAGGGAGAGGCATGTTGGGGATTTATACACGGCGGGTGCGATAAAAAATTGATTTCGCAATTGCTTCGCGGAAGTGTGTGCAACGCGAAATGAAGGGGGCGGCTCTGCGTCTTCGTTCGGATGCAATACGATTGGGGTGTTCATGATGGGGGGAGCCGAGAACAAAGAGTGCGTTGCAGGGGGTGGCTCTAGGCCTCGAGAATAATAACTGAAGCTATTTCTCTATAGAAATTACAGTACAGCCTCGTTCAAAATTGCTTGACTAATTTGGTTTTCTCGTGTTCTGATCTTTTTCTCTCTTAAAAAAGTGGATGGCCGGAAGTAGTGGAAGCATTTTAAAACGCAGTATATGATTGGTTGTTTCAACAGGCCGGTAAAATTCAAAACATGCAAATTTTTTTAATTGTAAGAATAAAGAAGGTTTAGGGAATTAAAATGGAAAGCAAAGGAGATTCTTTAGAATAAATTGTGTCAATATTAAGTTCAGATTATATTTTTTATTTACTATATGAAAAAAAAAAACAAAAAAAATTCGAATAAACCTTATATAGTATAGTTTGTAACCTCAAAACTTAGTAATATAAGTAAGGGTAAATGTACTACAGTATTATATTATCAATTATTGAGGGAACGTTAAAATTAAAAGAAAAACTTTTCTGGCTTACTTATTATAACGATAAATTATTCTTAGCATGTTTAATAAAATAAAAACATAGAGCGCGTCTACATGAATTTACCTATAGCGTTTTGTAATAAAAACGTATTTTTTGTAGTTTTCACATCTTATATCTTCGTGAATATGTTTTTCCGGTACATAAAATTTTTCCAGATTTTCATTCGTGTTTCACTTTAGTGCAAAGTATATCTTACGCACGGCTATAGTTATCTTAATACGCGGACTCGCACTGACCGTGCCAGAAAATATCGCACGCAACACGTGACTTGATTTTATTCATTTTACGTACGAGTTTCATAATATACTATTTCACTGTTTATCTTAATTGAATTCTCAAGAATTCTTCCCATCATAAAAAACCACTATTTTCCTCATCCCTCAACAAATCCCTCATTCCTCCCGTCGTAAAACAAATCAATTCCACCAACCTCCACAATTAAACCAACTACGACTATGACACAACCGCCGCCGCGCGGCTATAGTAGCGTATACACTAGCACAAACTGGATCCACGTGACTTTACACCGACTCGAGAAATCAGGAAAAACGACGCGCTCGCGCGCTAAAGGAGGTCACACGCAGCAGCAGAAGCTTCAGGGGCTAAGAAGCTTTTACATTTGGTGTGCTTCCAACTTCGACTTTTCCCTCTCTCACCCCGCCTTTCTTTATTTTCCAGGAGTAGCTGCTGCTCTGCGCACAACCTCGCTGGCAATTTATTATCGCCGACGCGGATTTTCACGACCCACATCGCGTCGTTTGTTTCGTTTTGCCCCCGAGGGTGAGTCGACGAAAGGAGGAGAGAGGGAGACGAACGAGATCGACGATAATTTAATAGATGAAGCTGCGGTAGGTTTAAAGCGAAGAGCGGGGGGAGATTGTCTCGTTTGCGTGAACTCGCGGTGGCTGATTGTTTGCGTCGTCCTGGTTTGGATTGACTCGCGCGCGATTGCCACGATTATGAGTGTTGCGAAGGGGTAAATGGCTTTATTGGGGATTTGAAATGGTAAAGTTTCGCGGTGACAAAAGTTTGGGATTTTATAATGGAATGAAAAGTTGTTCCTGTAAATCATTATTTCTTACCGATTGTCAATTTTCATTGATAATATTGGAGAATGGATATATCAAAATTAATTGTTCCTTAACGATGTGGTCTAATAATTAAGGCACATGCCTTAATTATTCTTTTCCGTGACGATGAATAACGTATTGATCATCGCAGACTTTCTATAAAGGGATTATAAAAAGTCGACACTTTTCGCTATGTAAAATTAACAACTAAAAAGTCCCATAGTAAAGCCAATCTCTGATCTGGAATATATTAAAAGAAAATAATAATAAAAGATCGCCAGATAATAAAACTCCCACGTAAATAGAGCCTTTATTTACAGTCCCGCAACTTTTAGCCCTCCGAGAAAAAGAGCGACGTCTTATGACGAAATGAAAAAAGTTTAGTTCCCTTCTTGCCGCCCCCCTCGTAAGTAGCGCATGCACCGTATAAAAGATTTCATGTTTCATTCAGAGAAAGTACAGAGAAATCGGTATGAGGAGTCGTCGTTACTCCTCTCTCGCGAAGAAAATAAATCTACTCCCCGCAACACCAAAAGAACGAAATATCGTGTAGTTTTATCCCATTACTTATATCCGGTGGCAATTAGCGAGATACGCATTATACACCCTCGCGAAATGGGATCTCTCAGAAATGCGCTCGATGTAATAATCCCCGCTCGGCCTGGTTTTCAGATAAAAAACCAGGAAAAATATACATTTCGCCGGACAGAACGGATATGGGTTCCAGGTAAATAAAATATATATAAGAATGGAAATATGTAGCTCTTGATGGATTAGCAGTTATTTACTACTACCATCGAAGCTGCAAAAAATCACTTGTTTCAAAAGTAAAGTTTCCGCAATAATCCTCGTTTATTATACGAACCTTCTTTCATAATTTCACGTATGTTTTACATTACTATTTTCATACTCCCTCAGTCCCTCATATTAAAAATCTCCATTATAAACTCTCTCGACTGTACCAACTTTGCATTGGTTTCCAGGAAACCCCAGGCCAAATTAATCTCAATCGAGTGACCATTTCGAAGAACACTATATACATACACACACACCATGACACGTAGAAAACAAATTACGATAAATCACGCTTTGGGGAGTGCAAAAACGCCTTAGGATATTAGTTGTATCAGGCCAGTGGAGATAACGCCGGCGCTGGTCACAGTAATACACCTAGGGACTGCGGCTGAATATCGATAATGGTTTAATTAAAGTCAGTCGCCATCGGCGCACGTGCTATATGCGGATTGAAAAATAGAGCCGTGTGTACACGCCAGGTCGGCAGGAGGAGGATCGGCTAAGCTTCCTAAAAGCTAGCCTCCGGCGCATTACGGAGATTAAGTTGCAGGCAGTAGTAGCAACAGCGCAGGAGCAGCAGCGGTAGCAGCTCAAGCTCATTAATTTTCCCTCTTACGTAATGCAATATCTCGCGTGTGTGCATACGCTCTGCGTTATCTCTCTGTGTGTGTGTGTGTGTACGTGTATGTAGAAGAGACATGTGTAGTAAGGCGAAGCTAAATAGAAAGCCTAGTGGAAACCCCATTAGGAATCGACGGTTGATCGCATTAATTATGCCCGCGTGATTAAGCAATCGTTCGATCAATTATCGATCGGTTCGTCGGTCATTCGATGATTTTAATTCAATTACCGAACGAGTGAGTAGTCAGTGTAGATATCAGGTATAGATTAAACGAATGCGTTAAAGTAATAGCAATTGTTGTAACTGGATTGCATGCAAGTATGCGCTGCCGGATGAGGGCAAACATTTATCCATCTGTGTCGTACTCAATTTGCAGTTAAGCGGGCGCGCGCGCGCGTGCCAGTGGTGTATAGGTATCTCGATCAAACTCTCGGCAAATAGCCAACACTACTTTGCAACGATTACCATTTGTTTTCCGAAAATGGATCAATTTCTCGCCCACCGTTGTCTCTGGCGGGACAAGATTTTCAGCGGCGATAGCGATTGTCATTATAGGGAAGAGTTTCGTCGAGTAGCGCGTAACCCTTTTAACATCATTCCTTAATTACATATATACACACATGCACACATCAAACTGATAGCCGGATCATCCTATTCGCATTTGCCACGCGGCTTTTGGTATATCTGATCAAGTGGCGACGCCCAGTAGTTATTAACAGCCCCCATAACAATCCATCCTATAACCAAGTGCTGCAAACTCGTTCAGCCAACTTTCGTCAGGACCATAAAAGTCAAAACTTAATCGCCCGAGGTATCCCTCTGGCTAAAATATTAGTTCATCTCGTCGTCGTGGTCGTCTTGTATTGTCCCCGCCGTAATTGTCTCATTCTCTCTCCCCTACTCTGCCAATGCTCGAAGATGAGACTTCGGTGGCGTGGAGACCCCCCGCGTCGCTGTACCTATATATAGTTACGCTGCCGATTTATCTCCTGCCACGCTATTTGGTTAACAGAGCCGCGCCCCGTGGTCAGACCGTGGACGTTTGCAGAGTAATAGAGTTTTCGTTGAACAGAAGACCGTAAGGAGATTACATTAAATTTCGCGTGGAATTTGGATTTCGCGAAAATCAAATTGAGAGGGCAAATATTTGGAAAAGTACTTGGAAAACTTAATGAATTCAAAATTAAAATGTTGAATCTAGTTATAATGTTCCCTTGTAAGAGGAATTAGCTTTAAAAAAATGTGCAAATAGTGGTGAACTGTCCATTTTTCTCAGTGCCAAAGAAGATACGAATCGTTTAATCATCTCCTTTCACGCTTATATTATAGATTCTAATTCTAGATACCACATCCGATAAAAACATTCAACTAACATTCTAGACTTCGCTTCAATATATCCACTACAATAAAAAATCAAATCACCGCTCATTACCACCAAGCCAAGCGGACAATTCGCTACAAATCAGCGCTCATCAAGCCCCATCAGCGCCGATTACCCTCTCTCTAATACATTCCAGCTTCAATTTTCTCTAATTTTCCTCCCTCCAAAACAACGAGCAAAAAAGAAAACACCGGCAACCCGGCTTATCTCAACCTAACGACGTCCACGACGACGACGACGACGTCGGCACTTTCGTGCTACCGCTCGCTTAAAATGGAAGCCGCGAGATTGAAGCAGGGGATAAGATGCCGCGGAAGGGGGCGCCACCAGTGCCGCGCGGAATTCCGGATAAAGATGTTATAAATCAGAAAACGGAGAGCCCCTGGTCAGCGAGACGTCGCCCCGTCGTCGTCGGGGTGGGACGCTTGTTTTTCAGGATTAAAGCGACGCCGCTGGCCTCGCGTGCGCGTATTTTGTGCTGTGTAGACGAAAGCACGGACGATATTTTTTTTCTTTCTTGTGGTTGTGTGTATGTGTGCGTTTGTGTGAGTGTGTATTTGCGAGGAAGGCGGCTGCTTTAATTAAAAAACGTCTGCACGGCGGTTCGTTTGTGGGTATACTTTGTCGCTGAATTGCGCCGATAAGATTGAAGGGATTGATAGGTGTATGTGAATTGTGACGTTTTGGTGTTATGAGAAGGGAAATGTTTTTGTTTATGATGAGAGTTACCATATTTTACTCGTTCTTATTTTTGAAAATATGGCTCCAGATTATCTAATTATGAATACTTAAATATGCATTGGATGGTTGTAATTGAATTTATTTATCAATTCCAAAACGTGGCGAAATTTCGACCGCATAAGATTATTTAACGCCAAGTACGAGTTAGAGGTTTTTACTTTAATGAAAAATAAACTTTAACATGAAATAAAATAGGAAAAAGTTACAGCCTGCAAGGCTTCAACTCTTTTACTGTGGCCCATAAAAAAGTATTGCAAACGCCAGTGCGCGCGTGGTCCACTCGGTTTCGACTTTTTCCATTCGGCCCTTAATAGGATTTCAGAACTAAAAGCGGGAAATGACTGTAGGAGGGTCTGTCCGAAGTTGGACTTTTATACACGAAGTTTTTTCTCCCGCTAAGCAACCTAAAATTGCAACTAAATACATCCCCGCCCGAAAAGATTTTCGGTCGAGTTTTCGGTTTTACTCGTTACGATATTCGAGTTTCGTGCAATTCGACTCGACATTTTGAAATTTGAGTACCTACAGCGCAAGAATTTGATCGTTCATTTTTCGGATGGGTCATAATTCAAATTTCTGATAATCCATAATTCCGAATAGTCAATTTTCTGAAGGTCAAGTATTCTGAAAGGTTGAAATTCGGAATTCCATTTATCCGATAGACAAAAGTTCGGAAAACTAAAATACA
>UXGD01005794.1:0-13715 GCA_900474315.1 Torymus auratus
ATCCCTATCTTTTTTGTTTCTTAACCGATTTTAATTATCAAGGTCTCATTCTATTCTTTAAGTAATTTCACGGGGACTTGCCCAAGGGAAAATACAAAATTATTCAAAACCCAGAAAGTTACAGCTAATTGTTCATAAATCGTGAATGAGGTTATAAAAATAATTTTTTTCAATTGGCTATATAACTTTCTGGGTTTTGAATAATTTTGAATTTTCTCTTGGCCCCGTGAAATTACTTAAAGAATAGAATGAGATATTTGGGTATAAGAATTATTTTAATAAGCAACTTGCTTACTGTTGCATTTCTATACGTAACTCCAATATGAACATGAATTTCAAGACAAAATGATAATACTTCTCATATTGACTGAAAATACCAAGACAAGAGAGAAATTTTCAAGAATTTACAAGAACGAGACGAAATATCGTATTGTGTTGCTCTCGTGCAGGCCTAATCCGGATGTTATGAAATTATTTGAGGTAAATCTTACGTTTATTCTGTCAGGCCCATCCATCTTAAAAAAGAAGCTACTTGCAAATGCACGGTTCGTTCGCCGTATCGTGGGCCAATCAAATTTTACATGTTCATTTCTAATCGTCCAATCACAATCATTATAGAGATGAATCTATCTTTCATCTCTTTTTTGTATAGGAAAAGACTAGTTTATAGATTGTGTAGAGTTTAGAATACGCTTAATATTGACCTGTCCAGCTTCGATAGTGTTTTTGCATTGTAACAGGGCTGAATCTCGCCGGTTTGATTCTCACCTTTAGCAAAAGTAGCCACTGTTAATGCCGGGCTTCTGCACGGCTTTCTCGTATTCGTAGGTTGCGAGCTTCGACTCGCTGCTTCTACACGCCTCAACACGTGCGCAAAATCATGCTAAGTCAATTCTTTGACCATTCGAATGTGCGAGGAATAGGGTAAGGCAGCACGGGAAATTAATAGAACACAAATCGAGTGAAATAAAAGCGGCATTTATTCGTCAGACAAAACGACAAATGTAAACAAGAAAATGTCCCGCAGATCGAACGCAGTGTTCGTGAACGCGGCTAGCCGTTCGCACTTGGCTAGCTAAAATACACCATCGTACCGAGACCCGGGAGAGAGAAAAAATACAATTTGCTTGTACGCGCGATAATTGTCTCAAGCTCTCATAGCTTACCTGACTGACCAGACATCGCGTAGAATTATAATTCGCGGACTCGTTGTGCGGTTATCCGGCTCGAACAGGCGGGAGGGCGAGTGCCTACCGCGGTTGTCTTCTCTTCGCACTCTCCTGGTCTTCGTGACTTCCCGTAGCGCGGATCGACGTACTCGCCGTGGTTGGGCACGAGGTGGTAAGAGTGCACACGCACTTGCGTTCACGCTAGGCGAATTCTAGTTCTAGTCTAGAGAAAATTTACTGGTGATCCGCCCACCTACATACGGCAAACGTGCGTTATTGCCACTTTCTTCTCGTGCCCTGAACTCGCATCGACGGTGAAAACTCTCACCTTTACAGCGTTTGAAAATGATATGAAATGGTGTATGTTGTTTATTAAAGGTATTTTCTCTGGTATAGAAAATTAATCAAATGAAATCATTTATAATAAAAATCAATCTCTATCAATAACATAATACCAGGGTCATTATCCGTTTATAAATGAAATAAAAATAAAATAAAAAGCTCCGAATATTATCCGGACTTTTGACTCAACAAAGCAAAGTGCACGAAAAAGGAATAGCATCATCCAAGTTAAAAATTATAATGCAAAAGCACGCGCGCGCCAGAGAGGGAGAGGGAGAGAGACAGAGCAAGAAACTCGGTCTGATATAACAATCCCGCGCGTCTCTCAGCACGGCGTTCATTATTCAAAGCATAGCTTTCGCCGCATTTGTACCACTGCGAGCGTGCGGAAAGAAAAACTTGATTCGCCCCGTTTATTCGTTGCCCTCTTAAGGAAGCTTTTCACAACGGTTAAAAATATGCATCTTTAACTGAAAGACGATGGGGACGGAAACCATTTAATGTTGACAGTTGCCTTTTGAGAAAAGCTGTAATCGAAGCCTCTTAGTGAATGTAGTGTTGTTTGACGATGGCACTGAGACTTTATTGTTAATTGTTCGTTCCAATTAGGTAGATTCGAATTTTGGTCTTAGCAGTTGCACGGAATTTGGAGAACACATCGGGGGGAAAGGCGGATGAATTGCATTTCGGTCACGCATAGAGTGAAAAAAAGGCGTCGTAAAAGATGTTTAGGGTGCGTTGAGAGTAACGACGGCGTCGCGGGTAAGCTCTGGCGTCACGGAAATGGTTCGTAAAATTTCGAAAGGAAGGTTTCCGAGTACCCATCACTTTCGTGAATTGTTATTATGATTTATAATCCTTATACCACTGTAAAGATTATAGTATTGGTGTAAATGTAAAATAATGAAGGAGTCCTACATTGTATTTTTCGTTATTTGAAGCCACCTTTGATTGCATGTTATTTAGAATAACTTTATCAGTATAGTGGATGACAGATACGAAAGATAAAAATTTAAAATTTGCAAATCGATATGAGAAAAACGGTGAAATCTTTAATATTTCTCAAGTTTCTCTGTCACTAATAAGCTCGCTCCTCCTCTGACGCGCACTGAGACTGGTAAACGCTCGTTCCAGATGCATGGTACGCATCTCTGGAATCCTCTGTCTGCACCGAGATTCGGAATCTTTCCTCTCTCTTTATATGCCTATTTAGCGTACGCAGAGTGTGGGTTTCCAACATTCTTAACTCGAAGTGCGCAAAGTACTCACTTTACGCACTGTGAGTTCAAAATGCGAGAACTCCATACACTCTGCGTACGCTACATACTTATATATAGGCATTGAAAATCGATTTGCCCACATGTTTAGAAAAATAGTATATACGCAACGCGTGCGCGTAGGTGCTTCCCACACTCGTCTTTCTTGCCAAACACGACTTCCGTGAATCACCTATTTTGCGCACCTGTTGCGTAATATACTTTTTTTTTATTAATTGTGTCATCATATTTATTGAATTTTCATATAGTATGCTTGAATTTACGTGACCCGACTATGAGGATGTGTGTGCTACATATATTATATATGAATGTATGAGTTTCATTTTAATATTGTCATTCATAGCACTGATTTCTTTATTCCTTTTTCCCTCTTCTATAAAATCGTTTATTTGCATTTTATTGTACTGATTTTATTTTACACTCTCCCTGATGGAAATTTCGGTCGATTCGTCGTAAAATATGGATAGAAAAGGTTCGAAAAATCGTTTCACAAATGGAAGAAAAATGGTCGATTTTCAGCAGGGCTATATATGAGATATCACTTTTCGTTTTGAAAGCCTGAATGTGGTAATATTTCTGATTTCCGATGTATGATCAATACATTTACATTTATTCTTTTGTAATTAAGCTATTGTAAATAAATAATTATCAATCAATCAGTCCTGAAAATACACTATTTCAGTGGCGAATTTATTATCTTTTCAGGGTAGTAAAATTAAATTCTACTTATGAAACGATGGAAATATACCGATACAAAATATAATATCGACTGTATATTAACATCAACCGACTTATCAGCACTGAAGTAGTTGAACCTTTACTATCCCACGCGTAGAGAGCAGTTAATAACGGCAGAACATATCGAGTATAAACAAATTTAATAGTTCACTGTCCTACTTTGATCACAGGGAATCGGTACATAGCAGGCGAGATATGGCTCGTTTATTGGACGCGATAAAACTGATGGACCTTATCGTTGTGTATAATGCACTTCTCGGCGCCTGTCTATACACCGATTAAAAAAATATTTTTCACCAAAACAGCTTTGTTTATTAAAGGACCATGATTCGGCACAACCACCATCTTATACTAATAAACTATTTTTTTCATTTAATTTATACACCCTTATACGTATACGCACGATGTTCACGATTTCGCACGAAATGGAAAACCGTCATTTCCACGAATCTATAATAACAAAACCATAAACGTGCTTTCCCAAACGCGTACGAAGAATCCAATCAATCGACCACTCTCAATAAACTCTAAACAACCCATTATCCTATTCTCGAACGCCACATCACACTCAAAATCCAAAAATTAACCCATTCCTCCCCCGTAACTTAATATTTACTATACTCCCACCACTCGTAGGCACACATATCACCTGCGCGGGCTTTATTTACTTTCCTCTCCCTCCGCCATGCAAATTTCCAAAAAAAACAAATTCTCCCACATGACGTCATATCCTCTCGCGCTCGCGTATACGTCAGACCCACAAACACGCGCAGTCTTTGAACCTCTTATTATACAACTGCCGATCGCATCTATAGGAAGGCTCACATCTTAGATAAGACAACACGAGTATACAATGGCAGGTTTTGCGCGCGCGCACGTCCTACGCGCGGGGGTGCGAGGAAGAGAGAGAGCAGCAGCAGCAGCGCTGCCGGGCAGCAGCAGCGCGAGAGCTTGCGCGTATATAGTCGGCCGCCGCGACGTCGCCCTCGTCATTCCCGCGCCGCGAGCTGCACGAGGACCACAAGCACGAGACTATATAATACCCACTCCTTATACTTGTATATTTTAGTACAAATATAGTAGAACAGTGCTGAAGAGAAAGCGAGAGAGGAGAGAAGAGATATAGAGTGTAGGAGCAGAAGCAGCAACAGGTGAGTTGCTCTCCGTCCTGCTCTCTATCTGTGTGCGTGTGCGGATGTGAATTGAAAAGCCTCGCGTGTGGGGGAGGACGAGAGTGAGCAACAGGCCGATTCCCTCGCGGACCGCACTTTCGTTTTTTTTTCTTTTTGTAAAGGGAGAGGTGTAATCGGTGGAATAAGTGCAGCGATTGCGTCGGGCGGGGTGTATAGTGAGATTTTTCTTTTTCTATTTGAGTTATAGGGATGAGGGGGAAGAAAATTTCTTTCGTTGTAACGATTTTTACGTCGAGTGTATATGTTATATTATACAGGGAGGTTGATTGACTTTGACTTTAACTGCGCGTTGGTGCGGTTCCGTGTATTATATAAAGCTCTGCGCGATAAAGCGTGGCGGCTTGTCACTCCGATGCCAGTCGCGCGACTTTCTTGAACTTCTGCGGCGGTGCGCGGTTTTAATGTCCGTCACTTTGATGTGTTAAATGTAAATTAAATAATTTATTTTTCTTCTTCAACGGTATGAATTTAACGTTCAGATGTACTTTCGGCAAATGAATATGTGACAAGTCGTTCACTGGTATAGAAATAAGTGAAAAAATTGTCTAATTATTTAGTGAATATTCAAATTTATAAAGTAGTGGAATAACATTTTCACTGCGAATCATTCACTGAAGAATAAATCAATTTTTTCACGTATATTCGTAAGAGTAAACTACTTTTCTCATATTCATTTTTAGAGAATATACACGAAAAAATAGTAAATTCTACATTTTACATAGTTGATTTAACTGTATAAAAGCAAGTTTATTTTACTATCATAAGAATCAGTAGAAACTGCTTTAAAAAAAGTATAATTCACTTTTTTTTAGTAAAGTAAGATTGGCATTATGCTTTGATATGCATTTCAAATAAAAAGCAGTTTTTACATTAAAATTTTTTTAAAAAGTTAATTTTATTTAATTTTCAATGTTATGTCTACTTTTTCCTTATCCAGTTGATTTAACTTGTAAGATTTACGTTTTTTCTCCGTGTATAATATAGAAAATCGACATGTGACGTACGATAGCGATTCTCGAAACCTTTTACCCGAATCATCTTCCCGGAAATTCGCACAGCGCGGTCCGATATATAACGCATCGAACGGTTCACTCGCGCCGTGTATATATATAAAAACTCACTTATACACCCAGAGCGTATCCTGCGCTCGGACCCCGTAACTCAGCCGAGAAGAAAATCGCTGCACTATAAAGAAGCTGTACCTACTTTTCATTCGTCTATATATTTATCGGCTCTTTCCCTGTCTTTCTTGCGCTAACTCTTAGCTCTTCGCGAGTGAATTACGATCGCGTTCATTCGTCCCCGGCGCAATATCAATGCGCTTATGTATATATATAAACAGTCTTACGCGAGGCTCAAGAAGTTTCAGGTGTATAAACGGGAAAAGTATGGAAGTTGTATATACACCTGCGCCATTAAATTAATTGTCAGAATAAAACGAGCGGAAATAGCCCCCTCGCCCCCTCTACCGATAAATCTTTGTTTTATAACTATGCGCTTTGAATGCTAATTAGCCGAGAGTGGCAATAGAGAGAGACATTAAGTACTGTGTAATTATGTTCGCTTGTGTAGTAATTGTTGTATCGTAGCTGATAGTATGTTCGAAAATTGAAATTAATTCGATGATGGTGCTAATGATCCGTTGATTTTTCCTTAAAAAAAAAGTTTTAAATTCACTGTCCAAAGTCTTTTCAGAACTATAATTATCAAAGAAAAAATTATCCTCGCGGCTTTTACTAAACTTCGCAAAGTCCACGATTCTTTCGAGTTATTCATTCGCCAAATCCCAAGAATATGTACATATTTATCCCTTCACAAAAGCTCGCGTGTAAAACTTTATATACCAGCCGTAAAATAATTTTTTCCGCATATACCAGCGCTTTTTGAGTTTCTTCGACTTTTACAATCGCGGCCGCGCGAAATATACGCAACCAGTTACGAAATTTTATACCGTCCGTCCAATTGCAAATATAAAACCGAAACTTTTCGTGTATACACCGCGCCGAGAAGACGATAGCCGCCTCTCTGCAGCTTCGCGCGGATTAAATCTGACAATAAAGCTCTTCCGTGATGGCAAACCACCGCGAATCGGGATTAACTCGTGCAAGTTTAAAACTCGCGTGCGGGCGCGCGATATTTGTATGGAAATAGAATGTATTTTTAACGAAAAATAACTAAATAATGCGCGCATCCGTACGTCAAACGATACCCCCCACACACACCCCCGTGTATAGAAAAGTAATATGTATTTTCCATCTCTTTCTCTCTTCGGACAATAAATATTCATACGTCTGCGCGTATTAGTAACTCGCGATGGTATCGTAGCGGCCGGAGAGAGCAAACAAGTCGGCTGGAAAATCTCTCTTTAAAAAATTTACATACCCTCGTCCACAATATAAACCCTCTACTCGCGCGAAAAGCGATTATAATAACTATTATCGATTTTACCCTATACACCATATCGTAATCGCCATATAAGTATGTACCCTCGTGGTGATCAGCGGCACCTGCAATTCGACAAACACTATATATAGACGGGCGCGTGTGTAACCGATCGGGCCATCCCTCTAATTTGTTTGCCCAGCTATATTATACTCAAGATCAGCCGATCGATCAGTACCAGCTAAAAAAAAAAGAAACAGCAACAGCACCGGTATATTAATAAGTAATGTACATACATATATTAATTACAGTACGCAGTACACAGCGCGCGGGAATGTTTGCGAACCGAAGAAATAATTAATGAGGCGCAACGAGTCAAATGTCCGGTATATATATATTTGCGGGTGTACAACGAGAGAAGACGAGTAAAAGAAGCGACGAGGAGTAAGTACAAATTAACGCGGCCGTCGGGAGCGAGACACCTGTGGCCGCGCTACTGCGCGGTCGAACTTTTTCCTCTATCCCGTGCGCGCGGCGGCCGCGCGCGTGTATGTAATTTTCCCAGCGCGTGAAATTTACAGCGTTTAATTAAATTTTTTCGCGTTTTCTAAACAGATATGTACATACACACGTGGCCTTTTTTGTTTCGTGTATATAATATACGTATACCGAGTAGTTTGTTGGGGTTTACGTATACAAGCGAGCTCGTTAAGCTGAATTCGGTGTACTTATTTGTATATAAGAACGAAAATTTAATTAAGGTCAAGGGGTGTGATAAAGTTTTGCCAAGAATAGGAAGATTCACTTATAGAAGGGACCGACCGTCGCGATGGAACGCACAAAGACGGGATTCCTCGTCTTGTATGCTTACGTAGAATTTACGTATATGATGGAATGCGAGAAACTATGCGCGCAGCGGTGAATTCGTTTGATGTGCGAACGTGAGGACCTGTGTACAAGTTATAGTTGTAATGGGATAATCATGCATGTAATTTCGAAATTCACTCTTACGTGCGCGCAGCCAATAGGAGATCGAAAAATCGGAGCCAATTACCGACTACTCCAACCGAAAATTTAATCCGGAGGAATGGGATCAGCCATAGCGCGCCCCCGTTTTATTGAATCAGTTGGGACGAATAAATTTTAGCGGGCATTCGGCTGGAGGAAATATGTTTTTCGAGATTTCATTATATAAGGGATATGCTATATGGGCGAGATGAGAGTGGGATTTGATTTGGTTGTACGAGTTTTTAGAGACGGACGAAACTTTGTTATCTTTCGTTTTGTGTAATGTTTTATGGTTTAGCTGTAACTGCGCGTCCGCGAATGAAATGGATTTTTGTTTTAAAAAAACGTAGGAAGAGGGTATTTATTTTTGAGAAAATCAGGTTATAACTCGTAGAGCGGTACCTGTTTGCAACGAGTATAACGAAGAAAAGTAAATTCGCTGGAAACCCGCTCTTGATTAACAATCAGTACAATTAACAACTTGCGACTCGGGCGAGCAGTCGTTAGCACAAATCTTTGCGTCCAAAAAGCCAATTTACAAGATTATTCGGTTGTATAACCGAAAGTAAAAAGGCAAAAGTTTCCCACTAAAATTTCTATATATTGTATATGATAAATTTGTATTTTAACTTGTAAAACAACGACCGTAGCTTCATTAATTTCCGTAATAATGAGTACGAAACTTGTACGCGCAGATTAAGTAGTATTAGCGCCGACTTTATTATTAACTTTCGTGTTAAAATAATAAATTACTTGCGAACTCTTTCAATCTACTTATAAAAGCTAATTAGCATCTCGCCCTCTCCTTCAATATGCATTCATCCACACCGAATTAATATCGCAACAATTATACAACTCAGCGCGTGATATTAAAATCCCGCACCCTTGATTATTAAGACGTGTCACAGCTAGAAGACTGAGGGAGATTACCTTTCTCCGAGAAATTAAAAAACGCGCGCGTAATCCGCCTTCCTTCGCATATCTACATGTAGGATTGCCCGCAGGCTGTTTGCGCGGCTTAGGTCAATCCTTAAAACAACAGCCTTCGACTTTCGTCGCCATATATGTACATCCTACGAGCACACAGATTTTTCAACCGAGGGGAAGAATCGATACAGATTTTCCGTCCCGTTTTATATTTTATGCTGATGCGTGGATGGCGGAGGCAAAGAGGATTGCATCGATTGTGCTGCTGTAAATTTTAAAAACAACGCCGGTTTTATGCGTGGGCGGGATGGTGGAGAGCCGCGATAGTGCGCGGTGAGTTGTTGTAAGCGATGGAAACGGAGGTTGCGGTGTAGAAGGGCGATGTTGTTAACAGGTATAGGTGATGGGTTATAATATTTATGTATTATATAGTGAGAGCACGATGGTTTTGAATTTTTAAATTGCATCCCTTTTGTTTTATAGAGGTGAAAACTACCCTAAATGTAATACTCTAAATATATGAAATTTATAAAATAGAGTAGAACTTGACATAAACCTGTCACTTAAAATGATTGAAGAATTTATTCAGCAGAAAATCAATTTTTATCGCCCTGTCAATATACATTTTATTTATTTTTTCTAACATATTTCGTAATATTTACGTACGCTTTGTTCATTAAATTCTAACAGTTTAACTGCAATATAAAAGTGAATTGTTTTAATTGTTCGAGAGGAATAAATCACTTCTAACAGAGAAAAAAATAATAATACTCTATCTATAGCGGTGCAGACTCAATTTACGAGAAAGATGAATTTTGTTCGCGAGAAAAAGAGAGAGAGTTAGCGTTAATATTTCAGCGCTTATACAAGCTTACTCCCTTGACATAAACTTTTAATTGGCGCAATTAACTGCCGATCATGAATTTTAATTAAAGTTTTCTTTCTCCTTCGTTCTTCAGCGGCAGTTATATTTTGTCTGAAAATAATTTACAGTTGTATTGCTATACCCGGCAGTAAATTCTGTTCCGACGACCTGTGCGTCTTCGCTAACATTGCGCCACAAAACTGGCGTCGCTCTAGACCGGCAATTTCCAAAATGGACTATCGTTTTCAATGTCTGAATTATTGTTAAAAATATTACATACTTTTATTATGCTTTCTTGCGTCGAGATATCCAATCAATTATATAAGTCTGTCAACATATCAACTCTTAATAGAATTGAGCCGGAAATTTAAATAAATCAAGCATGCTATATTTTTAATCATTTTTGCAGTCTCATTGCTTCAATAAATTAATTCATCTTTCAATTAGGTAATGGCGCCGATAATATTACAATACAAATGTTTCAAGACAATGGAGTGATTCTATGTTGCAACTTAGAACTCTAATCATTAATCTATAATCGTTACAGAAAGTAAATTTACATAAGTATAAGTACATCCTACCATAGCAAATAACATTGCCTGTATGTAGGTCTAGTACATAGAAAATTTACAAATTAAAATAATAAAAAACTAAAACTAAGATAATAGATACATAGATAAGAAAATCTCAAAATCTCTCTGCTTTTGTCACTATAATTTTTTTTTTACTTTTATGTAGATTGATGCTTTCATGTCTTGTTATAATTTTTGAGCTTGAGATTTTCTTCTTTACATTACTGTAGTTCGAACATTCATACTTGTAGATTTGTTCAATATTGAGCGGGTATTCATGTATGATGAATGTATTCTTACTTCTAATTCGCATCAAATGCTTCACCCCAATTACTATTCCATAAGTAATATAACTGAAAAAATGCTTAACATAGTACCATCAGAGTTTTTGTTGTCATATTTTTTGACATTTCGGATAGATCGAAAACTAAATATTTTGTTTTTGATTTATAATTTGCTGTGTATGTTCGCCCACCTCATATTTTATCCGCATACATTTTATTAAGGATCATGAATTTTAGGGCACAAGGTTGAGTAATAAGTAGAAGGTATACTTCGATTCGGACCCCTGCATTTACTACGTGAAA
Source organism: Torymus auratus (assembly GCA_900474315.1). NCBI lineage: Eukaryota > Metazoa > Arthropoda > Insecta > Hymenoptera > Torymidae > Torymus > Torymus auratus. Next base: position 11,061 of record UXGD01005794.1, read on the forward strand.
CACATAACTTTATATTGCGACATTCTATGCTTGCAGTATGCAGATCTATACATTATATCGTAGAAAACTGATGGGACGTGCTCTCCGCGCGCGGATCGACATCATTTATAACGAAAAAGCGTGCGTGCGATTTATTTATTTCGCCCACGATTTGGCTATATATCAATTACGATTATATTTTTAGATATTATACACACTTTCTTTATAGAATTCGCTTGCGTCGTGATAAATTCGAATTCATACCTCGTACAAACATTCCAAAATCAATTTTATGCTTCTTCAAACATTGCATTGTAATATTCGTTCATTGTATACATAGAACGGCTTTTCATTGAAAAGGTGTGCATAACAAATTTTTGAAATTATTCTTGTGAATTCTTTCCGAAACTCCTTTGAAATAACAAAGACCATCGTATGCTACAGTCAAATTCCGTGGGCGACACTGGGTTACGTGCGTACCAAATAGCATTTCAATAAACGAGAACAAACGAATCGCCGAGATCGGTTGAATTACCAGTTAAAATCGTCGCGAATTTCGGATTTCATTCAATTTATATTCGGGCTCGATATAACAAAGAGTCTAGCCACTTATCCAATCGAGGGTATTACGAGCGATGAATTTTCACCCAGTCAGGCGCACAGCCTCGATGGGATTACGACACTTGCCTTCTTCGAAGTTTTATTATTTTATTTCTTATTTGTATAATTCGTGGAATGAATCGAGTGAATTTTCCGTTACTTCCCTCGTTGGAATATTAATACGCGGTAATAAGGAGTAGCGAACGATAGGAAAACTACGCTTTCCATTGTGGCTAATGAGATTGCGAAGAATGTGGACATTTAATCCGTGGAAGTGTCGACTTTCCTATATAATTTTATTGACGCGCGCGTTCGTTCGATCGCCGTTAATCGTTATTATTAGGCGTGACCCTATCTCTCTCTCTCATATTTTATTTTACGGGAATTCAAATGCGCAGTATATAACACGGAATAAATTTCATTTGAATTAATAATAATTATTATTGTAATAACGATATAAATCAATGACAAAGTCCGACTCAAACGTTTTTACGTAATATTTAATTAATGATAAATAATATTAAATTACGTTTTTCGCGGTTTCTAGAGGCACCGCGTGTATACTGATCAAATTACAAAACCCACGACATTTCCATTACAAATACAACGGCTCGCGAGCATAAAAGCAACATACCGCAAAAATCTCGGGCGTAATACGCGGACGTTTAATATAATAAAAATGTGCCTCGAAGACGAGCTCACCATTTATCTTAACAAACTGTCAGAAACGAAATTTCTCGGCTCTCTGGCGAATAACGGAAACATCCCCCTCGTTCCAGCTCTCCCCATTTAAACCGTAAACGAAAATACTTTGATCTCCCCCCGGAAAAAGAAAAGAATCTTTCACCGCGTCGAAAATCATTTTCACCCCTCCGTATCATAAAACATAAAGAGCCATCACTTCCGATTTTTAACGCGCATCTCGTAATATTTCTTTCAACAGTCCACTTGAAACTCTCAATTCCCCTTAAGAATTACACACCTATAATCCAATAAATATTCCACTCGACGGCTGCTCTAAAATTATAACGCGAATGAAAAATGCATTAACGCCAGCGCGCGTGCGTTATAATTCGCCACGTGCGCAGTGCCGATCGAATTAACAATGAAAAAAGAGTGCGATGTATAGGGCATTATTCATAACGCAAAGTGGTTATAATATATAGTATATAAGAGCATATATCCTTATACGACCTATACCTATATATGTTCGAAAATACGTTCCGCGTTCCGCGCAACCGCCGACGAATCCATCATCTTCCTTCCCTCCGCACGTATCGTACATAGTACATGATCCACACACACACACGTGTGAAGAGGAAAATGCAATTTAATTTCACGGCTTGTCACTTGTGCGTATGAATATCGAGCCGACGTTAATCTCGTGTATATACGTTGTGATTATTAGCGCCGGATGGTCTCGTTAAGGGTGAAGGAGTGCGGAAGAAGGTATAATAAGAGAAGGAAGCAGCGCGCGCTTATAAATCGAAATTAAATCGCGATGATGGAAGAGCCGGATGAAAAGTGTCCGACCAATTATACATCATTACGCGAAGGTGTTGCCGGAAAATGTACTCGTGGCGAGTGTTGTATGTCATGTTCGACTTTGAGGAAGGATGTCTTTATACTTTGCAATGCATTGCAGTTATTTGATAAGAGTTTCGAAGAGGAGGGAAAAAAAATCTGTAATGTACTTTTTGCGTGTAACATGTCGGTTTGTGTATTTTAGTTATGTAAAAATTACGATTTTTTTTTTGTAACGTAAACCTACGCGGACGTAAACATTTTATCCTCAAACGTCGTGGCCGATATATCGCGGGTCCGGAGCGGCGAAAACGAGTTCAACGCTGCTGCTATTGACAGTGCAGCGTGTGAATCTTTTTTTTTCAATGTTCAAAACATTTACATATAGTATTCCGCGGGCTTTCACGTTTATGTCAATAATCGGATATTTCAAATGTTCAAACAAGGTCAGCGCGCTGCATATCCCATGTAGGTACACGGAGAGAAGAAAATCAGTAAAAATTACAAAAATTTCAGTAAAAATTACGAAACTTTTTGTAATCCCGAGGCAGA